>VUQG01003818.1:0-12383 GCA_015106755.1 Etia nguti
CAAATCATCTTAGGTCGACTTAAATGTCCTTTGTTCCCCTTTTGTTAAAACAGAGAAAAATGAACCACACAAAAATACTGAAAAAGGAAATGGTTGCCTTATATGCATATAGTGTACAAACTCAAAAAACACATTTCTCTTAAAAACTAAGATGTGAAAATGTGAACAAATCAACTTGTTAGAGATATCCACCTCCGCCATCGAATTCAAATTCCGCCAGTGTCGTTTTCCATCAAACACTCATTAAAACAGCAACCTCCAGTTAGTGCACTCATCCCCGACTGTTCGGGGGAGGGGGCGGGGTCACACATTGAAACAGACTGACATGCAGAGGTGCAAGGCAGCCCAGGCGGAGAAATTTTGCTTTTACACTTTGCGACTCATTTTATTTCTCTATCTGATAAGAAAACTATTCGGTCAGATTGTTATTTGTGGTGAATGAAATACTTTTTCAAGCACGTTTAAGCACCATGTGTGAAATTAAACCACTTTTCAAACCTTGAAAAGACAATATTAAAATTCAAGCAATTTAAAGGATTTCAAGCACCCGTACAAACTTCTGCTTCTTGTTTAAGCTGATGATGTTAGAGGAACTTGTATTACTGTAAAACTGTAATCACAATGAATCCACTTGTTTGCAACTGGCTCCTATTTTAAAGAAAATTACAGGAAAAGCAGTTGCTTGTGTAAAGATGACAGTTTGCAAACGCATGTTTTGAGAGATGGCTGACTTTAACAGTGGCTACCTGTGGCTGCAACTGCTGCTGTAACTGAGACTGGCCCTGGGCATCGTTTCCATCCTCACGAAACCAGTGTACCCTGATGAAACGGTTGTTGAGAACCGCCTCTGTGCTTTGCATCGCCCGCTTTGCCTCATCAGGAGAGGAAAACTGTATCAGTGCCCCCTCAGGGTCACTCTGGTAGGCCACCTGTAAAAACATTTAAAACAATTTTTAAAACAGACAGAGGACAACACATTACAATCTGAAAACCACGGCCACTCAAGGGGATAGCAATGTGTGTGTGGTTAGCTGTGGTCAGCTAAGTCACTCGCAAACATCAGCTTCACTCATGAAACAGATTTATCTTAACTTACAGAAATATAGCAGCTTAAAGCCAATATCTGGATATTTGTCTTAGCAGTGGCACGTAGACATGCTGAAAGACAGTTTTCCTGTAAAAGATTCTGCAAACAAATCTGATAAAAAGACGAGGGGCTTTATTGGACTCTGAACTTTTAACTCTTTACATCTTGAAAGCCTAGTAGGAGTAACCACTGAAGCTCTTTTCTGAAGTTTCCATTATACTTCAGGCCTCCTTATAAAACAAAATAATTTGGTGTGCTTTAGAAGTTAGCGAGTGTAGTTTCTGTCTATGCTGCTTTCAGGAAACGTCTTGATTGACATATACTGAGGTGTCAAAACTTGTCGTTAAGGGTACAGGAGAAGTTATCAAAAGTCATCTTTATGAGATAAAGAGTTAATTCAACATTATTTGGTTCCTAAACAAACACAACAGCAGTCAGATGGTGTTAGTTCGACCTGATCATCCCAAGAGTCACTTTGTTTACCATTCACTGTCCTACCCTTCAAACCTAAAACTACATAAATGCATTTTGTAAAAGGGTATGCAGCTGTTTTTGAAGATACCTTAGCAGTCAATCTCTTATGTGATATCTTTATTGATATCACAGGTCAGATTTATGTTGGACCAGAGCTGTTGCAAATCATGATACTGAAATAATTTTATGGCATAATTTTATTCTGCCATGAAATTTCTAAAAGACAACTTAGAAGATTAATCTAAACCACTAGACAAACCATGTGTGACTCTTTAACCTTTGAATACCAGATTCATGCATGCAAACTGTTCACACATCAATCACCAATTGAACAGCATATCTGATTGCACTATATGGTGGTTACACATGTTAATAACCAACGATGATCAAAGCCGGGACTTCCATATCTGGGAACTGACCTGCAGGTTGACGATGGTTCCAAACTTGCTGAAATGCTCGTTGAGTTTGCTGATGTTGTTGAGCTCGGGGGGAATTTGCCGAACAAGCAGCTTGGCATTAGGAGGGAACTGAGCCCTTTTGTGGGTGCCCTGGTGGTTGGGTTTGTTAAAGCTGAGTCTGAGCAGAGAGGAGAAAATTGACCAATTTACACGTGTCAAATTAAACCCCTCTTTACATGTGCTGTTGTTACATACTACAGAAAAAATAAAAACCAAAACAAAAGGTTTCTTACTTGTCAAACCAAGGTTTCTTGGAGGGCAGACCTCCATCATGAGAGGGAGCTGGTCTCTTCCTCGAATCAGATTCCATGACAATTCTCATACTGTTGTTGGGAATCTTGTCTGCTGGAACAAACACTGACAGGTTAATTTCTGAGACCAACACATGTGGCTCATAAAAGGAGAATACAACTCTAGAGAAACGCTTCTGATTGCAGTAGATGAAATGCATATATAACTGAGGACAATCTTTTCAGTTCAAATGGTTTAAAATACCTCTGTGTGGCTGATCGACCTCCCCCATAGTGAGACCAATCAGGTTGGGTCTCTGGGCATTGACCCGGTGACGATAGATCTGCCTGGAAGTATTGGTGATGCTGGGGGCCTCAGGATTGTACACATCTGTGTCATAGTGATCTGATCACCAGAGAGAGGATCATTTAGCTCATAAAATACTGGGGTAAAGTACAACAACTAATTTATAAATATAAAATTATATAGACTACATAAGAGATTAGATATTACCAGAGTTGAAGAGTGGCGCTGAGGGCGGTGGAAGCGAGGAGCGCATCCCAGAGGTGACAATGGTGGGAACGGAGCTGGTGATGGAATTGGGAGGACCATCCATGCCTGCTGGTTGAAGTGGAGGAAGAGGAGGAGGGGGGCCTATGCCAGATAAAGCAAGAGTTAACATCTTAGATAGGCTTTTTCTGTAGAGATATATCACTTTTTTTTAAGCATAAAGAATTTAATTAATTTATTCGCATCCCTGTGGGAATTTGATGACTTAAAAAAAGTCCCTAAACTTTAAAATTGTTTAATGCTTATTCAACCTATTACTCCTTCTTAAAACCCTGAATCCAAGTGTCAGAGAAAAAAAAAGAGAATAAAGTAATTATTATCTGAATCTCTACCTGCGACAGGTGGGAGGCTAGGTGGAAGGGCACCTGGAGGGGGCACAGGTGGCCGAAGGTTCACAGGTGGTGGGTTCATGAGAGGCGGTGGCGGTGGGAGGCCTGGGGGTGGTGGTGGCTCCACACCTGGAATTGGTGGAGGTTGGAAGGGCAACATACTGGGCAAATTGACATCCTCAACTACAACGGGATCACTTCCATGATCGAAAGGACACAGATCCCCCTGCATGCAGAATCCCTTTTCTGGAAAAGAAAACAGAGCTATATAGAGCAAGCAAATATACAACATCCAAGAACAAAACAGAACACATTTAATATTTTTTTTTTTTTAAAAAGAGGATAATATCAGCTTTCCTACCGTCATAGTCACGGCATCGATTTCTCTGCTGAAGGGGAGGCCCCCTGCTGAAAGGGACCCGATCCATAGGGTGCTCGGGACGGAAGTCTGACCAGCTCTCTGTGGTGTTGTTGCTATGATGATGTGTGGGAGCAATGACTGTAATAGTGCTGCTCAGTGTTGGCACAGGGAAGTGTGAAGTGGTTGCAGTGGAGACAAGAGCAGCTGGGGTATAGCCATCACCGCTCTCTGACCTGTCCCCCCGTTCATGATCATACTTCAACTTTCCAGAGTCTCGTTCTAGAGAGAAAAGAAAAGCCACGTGGCTTTAAATCACTAGGGCATATATAAAAGTGACAAATCCGACCTGTACATCATGTACACACTTTCTTAATTTGATCCTTTTTCTCTTTTACTGCTCAGCACTGAGAGATCATCATATACAGTGAACTATTCAGGAAATCCTGTTGAATTCTTAAGATTAGGTCAATTTATGCCAGAGGAAATACACACCTATACCAAACAAATACATCTCCAGAAAAAATAAGATGTTCTAAGATGTTAATCTGTAACACAACGTTGTCATGTTTGCACATTAGAAAGAAAAATACTGATATCTTTAAAAACCTGGGTTAATCAAGTTCTTACCTCTACTCCTGCTTCTTGACCGAGTTCTGCTGAGGGACCGGCTCCTGGTGCGATCTCGATCCCTGTCCCTGTCTCTATCCCTGTCTCTGTCTCGGTCACGGATACGGTCTTTGCTCCAACTCCTGCTTCGGCTACGACTACGACTGTAACTTCGGCTGCGGCCTCTTCTGCGATTGTAGCGTTCACGGTAAGAGTCCCTTCTTGGCGGGTTGCGATCATAATCCCTCTTCCTGGAGCGATCGTCTCGCTTACGGTCATCTCCTCTCCTGAAAATATAAACAAAAACCCAAGAATGAGTGAAAGAAAAACACATGTTGAAACAGTTTTTGTTTTGTTTTTTCTAAATGGGAACAGGCAAATGCACACACCTGCTGTCTCTGCTGTAGCGAGAACTTGATTGTGGGGGGCTGTGATTCACGCGTCGCGAAAATTTCTTGTCTCGTTCGTCTTCACGATTTGCCTGAACAAAAAAAAAAGGTGCTTATTTAAGCTGGTTGCTCGTACTGTTTAGCAAGTGTGCATCTAACTGAAGTTAATTATCTTTGGGTAGTCAGGCTGTTTGAAATTCTTGACATTAAAAGAAGATAACCTCATCTTTCTTCTGCTCCTCTTTCTCAACTTTGACCACAGAGGGTGGCTGCTCAAGCTGTGGGAGGTAGCTTTTGTTGTTAACGGCTTCAAACAGCTTATCCACAAATGGCTGGGTCTCTGAAAAAAAAGAAGAAGAAAAAAAAGGTCATAGAGGGTCTGTGCTATTTTAAAGCACAGTCAAATAACATGCAGGATCACATGATAAAAGTAATGGGGCTTGGAAAATAAAGCTTTAATAATTACCTTTCTGAAGAAATACATCCAACTGGTCTATACAAAGGGCTTTAAGTTCCTTTTCACTTTTGTCCTTCTTCACCAACGCAACAACATACTTGGCGAGTGCAGAAGGGTCTGCATCACAGCTGCAATCGTTAAGAAAAAAATTCATATGACACATGAACATTATAAGATTTACTTTTTAAACTAGACAATGTGTGTGTGACAATACGAGTTGGGTGGACACTCGTATTGTTCACCCAATTGGTCGTTTATGAAAGCTGCAAAATGCAGGTGAGTTAACTAACTGTATCCACTGAATTTACAATACACCACAAAAGCAGACAGTAGCTTTGCTGTTGTTGGTAGGAAATCTTAATGTTATTGGTTCTGGCTCATTTAAAGCTTAAATAACATAAATAAATAGCTGGCTCAGTTAGCACTTCATTTAGCGTTTCTTATAAGTGATACCAGAAATTAATAGTTAACAATATATTATTTGTATCTCTATGTTGCCTTGATTTATTACATCTCCTTATCGTTCTCTATAAAGCTGCTTGGTTATGTGATGTGCATTTTTAATGTTACTGAATCAAGTTTGGGGACACCCAATGTGACAGTTTTGTTATTTAATCTGGTTATTTCTAGGCTGGCTGTACTGAGAAAAGCAGTTATATATTCATATTTGACCGGTGGTTATTTGCACATGCAGCAGAGTTTAAGCAAAAGGGACTTAGTGTTGTTTTGTATATAAAGGACACTTTTTTGTAGATTAAGAATGTTTTAATCATGTCTGTTATATTATAGGACATAGTTAACCACCATATTATCACCACATTATTACCACGTAACAGCTTTTCCTCTTCCTTACCCTTTTAAAGGCGCAACACATTATGTTTACTCTGAGTACATTTTAATTTGGCAACTTTTTTCACAACGAAATGAATTTTTACTTCAGTAAAATTTCAATAAAGCCACGGGACCTTTACTGGAGCAAAATTTACTCTTTCCAACCCCATTAATTTAAGTAACAGCAGTTTTTGTAACTCCAAATTAAACTAAATTCACTAGAGATGTTTGGCTAATGGCTAACCATACTTACATGGGCTCGAGGGTTTCAGACAGCCATGTTTTCAAGGCATCGAGGTTTTCAATGATCATCTTAGATCCAACCGAGCTTTCCCTCGACCACCGCCACAGTTAAAGCTAGTCGGGGCTGATGCTGCTTATCTGTATAAAAGGACAGCCGACATTAGCTGGTGAAACTAGCAGCTTCAGTGGTCTTCAGTGGACAGACTGTGATGCTAAACGTGACGTTAGCTTGGCTGCCGCGTTAAGGCAGCGTAACGTTAGCTAGACTAGCACACGTCTTTCCAGGCCCCGAGCGTGCTGCACAATCCCGCCACCCCTCTGCTGTGTTTATTATCGAAACGCCGGTGGTGGGGGGAGGTCTGTTGCCTCTCAACGCTGAAGCTGCTAACTCTGAAGTTTACAAGCGATTTCAGTTCGATGAATCAAATACCATCCGCGCTTAAATTGCTACTTCGTCCCCTCTCACTAGTGGTTACTATGCCATGAACACTATTTACTTCCGGTTGAATTCTCGTTGGAAAAATTCTCGAAAAATCGCGAGAGGGCAACTCTGAAAGCAGTTTCCATCACTCCTACGTTATCGAAGTACAAAGTGCGAAATTTCTGCTCTTTTCACGGCTGTGTTTTGTTTTCACTGTCTCCCAAAAGAAATAAATATGCAATTTATTATTATTCCAAGCTCAGATTCCTTGCCCGTGGTTCATTTTTAGAACACAGGCAATAGCAAGTTTCCAGTTACTTCAGTCTGCACCCCACATATTTATATTGCACATGTGGTCCACTAGACTCGTGGGTAGGTGCTGTGTCCCTACACTCTCTCCTCTTCCTCCATGCCCTACTATTAGTGTGTGTCTGGGTCTTTTGGGTGATGGGGGGTGTTTGTGCGTCGTCCTTCTGTTCCTGCTTTTTCCACACAAGGTTCCAACATTGTTAGACTACAAGCACCTACACCTGTCCGCTACAATATTCCTACACATTTATCCTTTCAGTACATGAAGGCTAGACTCTGTCAAACAGGGTGGCTATCGTAACACTTTCTAATTAGTCTGACAGTCAGTTTAAAAATGAGGAGAAGACTGGCTATAAGAGGGCTGTAAAACAGTTGCTAACAAGGGGACAAATATGGATAAAAAGAGCATCGAGGCACATCACATTGCTCCCAGTGTAGATATTAGATGGACAGGAACAAACAGTATACAGGCATCAGATCCAAGACATACATACTGTGCAGCATATTTGGCAAAACATGTCCCTCGTGACATGTTTTTTTTTTCACCCATATTGTAGTTATGGCTGATTTTTCTTTCTTTTTTTTTTATTAAATTTTGTCAGAAAAATAAATAGCATGTATTTTTTTTGCATGTGTTGATTGGAAAACACAATAATGTGATGGATCCACCACACCTGCCAACACTGGATGACTAACAAATATATGAACATCATATAAACAAAATGCTGAGAGGTATTTGGCTGTCAGTGACATATTTCCAGATCATTTACTAACAATAAGAAATTCTAGATGTTAATCAAGGCATTCATTTGAATCTTTTATTCAAAATCAGTACTTCTGAATCTACTAGCTCATGCCAGGGCCTGTTTTACAAAGCTGCAAACCTTAGCTTAAAGATTTATAAGAAATAACTTTAAATGATTCAATAACATGGTTTATAGTCTAAGCTGTGCCTGTTTACAATGTGTGAAGGAAATGATTTAGGTTTATTTCACTGTAATTACATTATATAACTATATTACCCATTTACACAACATTCAACTTGAAAACCTGATTTTCACATGGAGATGGAATGCAAGTGAACAAATAATTTGATATTGTAATCGCTTTTCAACTTTTTTTAATAACAGTCCATTTAAAAATTAATGCATGCAATAGTAATTTGATTAAAGACTTCGATTAAAAAGCTTGCAAATATTGGTGGATTAACGATCACAGAATCAAATGATTTTGGTCATTAGTCTTATCACTCATTCAATGCGAACATGCAGCTTTTACATGTTCTTTAAAAACTGCAGTGAAAAAGCTCAGTTTATTGTTTAATTTCTTGTTTTGTTTCTATAAAATAAAATATGAAACTCTGAAGTGTCTGTATATTAAAATATTGCCCAAAACAACAACACGGTTTATTGTAATAAATCATTTTATTGTTTCCCAGTTTCACTGGAACTACAAAACAAAACAAAACAAAAATATACAGAGGCAAAAAAGCAGACAAAATGTAAAGTTTTTTTCTTCATTGCCAATCAGTGAGATTCTTCATGCTGACGCACACAAACAACTTGCCTCTTTCCTTTCCAACAAACTGTACTGTAACATACATTTTTCCATCTTTAAAACAAACAAAAACAACAAATCCCAACAATAAAACATATGCTAGTGAGTACTTTCTCACAAACAGCAAACAAACCAAAAATTCTAACCACATTCTTTGATGCAAACACTGAAAAAACATATGCAGTGGATTGATTAATGGAAAATGTGTACTTTCATTCATTGCTTGCAGCTCATGAGATGATTCAACTAGTTGCCATTTTAAAAAAAACAACAAAAACAACAACAAAAAACGTAATCTATTTAAAACCATTTCTTGTCTGTACTTCAGAGATATACAGTACATAGATTAAAGTCATGTAATGCCTTTTCGGTAAATGAATGCACTTATTCACTAGAAATTTGGGGAGGGGGGAAAATGATGCTAGTTTTAAAGGGAAAAAAATCAACAAAATTTGGTTCGTAACACAGTCTTTGAGTAAAGCTTGTTATAAACAGCTAAGCTTATTTTCAGTACATTCACAGCTGCCCTAGCTCAAACTCAGAGGAAACAGAATGTCTACATGCATTAATATTTGTGCCCACATTATATGCATTCATGCACAATAGTGTAAGAGGCTACAATCAGAATATGTAGAGATTTTTATAGAGATCAGTTCATTTTTTTTTCATTTTTAATTGAATCATGGAAGTAGTAAGAATCAAAAAAACAATAAAAAGTGGATTTTCACTAAGTCCAAATGTTATTCTTGCAGCTTATATTTGTCCAGGATTTGTGTCCTAGTCACTAATGAACACATTTCATTCCTGAGTAAAACCTCAGTCTCAGCTCAGAAACTAAAATATAGGAGTGGAGAATGTGCCTAAAAGCAGAGTGTTTAAAAACTTCCAACAGTACAGCGGACCTCACGGAGAAGAGAGTGCATCCACTTCCCGATCGATGAACTGCAGGTGGATGGGGGCACCAGGGCAAAGCAGGCCATGGGTTTTGGCTTTGACATCGGCAGTGAGAGGAGAAAGGCAGATGTGGAACTTCTGAATGAGCTGCACAGGGAGCAAAAAGACAAAAGACAGACATCAAAGTTAGCTTATCTTAGTAGTCACATTATCCATGAGCACACGTTCATGTAGAACCCAAAAGTATGAGGATAATTATTTTAAAAAATAAATAAATAAATAAAAACACCAGGGAATATGAGGTGTGTGATATAGAGACGTGAAGGATGAATCATCTTTCGACAAACTCCTCAGTGGTTCTGAGGAAGCGGAGGCCAGACTAAAGGATATTGCATTTTTTTCGTGCTCAATGATGATTCAAATTCTCCAAGAGTGTCTTGACAAAGCTTTGCATTATTCTGATTTGGCATCAGAAGTTACTGTTTGTGTTCAGACTGTCTCAAGACACTTGGAAAATACAATATGGAGTAACAGTATGATACATTAAATATTGGTAGTTTGGTTTTATTTCCCCCTGCGCTATCGTCACAGCACGAGCCTGAGAGCAAGAGAGAAATGCTAAAGACAGCTGGGTTTCTGTAGGTTTAAACAAATTACTTGTAAGATGTTTGTAGGATTATACAAAATGGCATTTAAGATATTTTTCATGGCCTTAAAAGCAAAAAACTAAAATAAATACATAAATACATAAAATGTGCAACATATTTATTACTTTCAACAAGCTTCAACCAAGCATTTAATATAGTGCTTTTCCATATCCATCCATATTGTACTTACCAATTAAATAAACATTATTTTACCAAAATATATATTTTTATTATTACAGAAGACAATACTCAAGCTCACGTGCGACATGCTAGCTAGGTGTGCTCAGCTAGCGTGATCAGGTTGCATTAGTGGTTATGGGATCTGTGTTTTGTTATAGGTTACAGTACACATCTTTTCCCACTCAAAAAAATTTAAGCGAGCCTTGAGGCCCATCAAATTTTGTAGTCTTTAAAATCTTATTGTATCCCAGACTTTTTAAAACCTTTTTGAGAACCCTGGACAATTTTAAATGAAAGTGTAGCACCACAAGCAGATTAATCTCTTACCCTTATGAGAGCTAAATGCATCTCCAGCTCTGCAATTCTCCTCCCAATGCAGCTCCTGATGCCATAGCCAAAGGGAATGGAGCCAAAGTTGTCGACACGATCTGTGGTATCTTTCCGTATCCAGCGATCTGGTTGAAAGTCTAAAGGCTCCGAAAAGTTCTCTTCTTCCAGAGATGTGGAGTAGTGGCACAGGGCCAGCTGAGTCTATTTAAATAAGAGAGAGAGAAAAGGGAAGAATGTTGGTTGTGTAATGAAAACAGCTGGGCTATTGTACATGGGTCCATACATGAGGGAGGAACAGAGAAATGCCTGAGTAATGGGGTATCATGTTACATCTGGTTTGACTATAATGTTTTAGCCAATTCTTATCGTCACACTTTCTTGTGCCCATGTGTGCTGTGGAAGTGTGACCATCACACTTACTCCTTTGGGGATGAAATATCCACCAACCACCAAGTCATCCTGGGTAATCCGTCCATTGCCTGGAAGAACTGGAAAGAGCCTGCTCATAGGGTGGGACATACAAAGACTGTTATTCACACAAAGATTGGTGTACATTGGTATTATAGCAATCTTTTTAAAAAGTCTTTATCGGGGATAAACATAATACATACTGACCTGAGAGTCTCTTTGACCAGCCCTCTGATGAGAGGCAGGTTAGAGACATCGTCAGCTGTGGCGACTGCTCCAGGTTCCAGAGTCTTTTTAATTTCTGTATGGATTTGATGCTGTACGTGAGGGTGTCGTGCTAACAGGTAGCAGGCCCATGACAGGGTAAAGGATGTCTATAATAGAAAAAGGTCAATTTAATTTTTAAAATTTTCTTACACATTGAGCATTTCATGAATATTGCACTAGTGTTTTTATTTTGGGTTTTTGCATTTGTGGCTATATTGTTTCTTTCCTTGACGCTCTGCAACAGAGTTGACTGCAGTGCAAGCTGACATAAGAGTTTCTATAATGTTGCGTAAGTGCTGAGAAGCAGCAAGGGAATCCGAGGGAGAGGGGGGCCCAATTCCGAATGCTGGGCAAATGCTCAAGATCCCTCCACCAGCTGCGCTTCCAAGCAATTTTCTCCCGTGTCTTACACCCCTCACCCATCTAATCCATTCTTATCCCACTGTACCTTGATTAAATTACCTCAATTGGCATTATAGCAAGGCGTTTGAAACAACTAAGGCGAGAAAACTGAAAACGTGACTGAGATTAATACCAGATTGCACAAACAGAAATCCAATCCAAACAAGTTTAGCCTCTTACTATTTTTAACATTTCCAATCCTGCTGTTCATCTCACATCACAATGTGCTCCTTCTGCTAACGCTTTCCAGACTTCTTGCAATTTTACTTTCCACATTAGCAATGCAACTTTTTTTTTTTTCCCCAGTTCATCCTTTATTGCCAAATCACTCTGATTACTCATGAGTTATCTGATCAGTTGGCCCTACTTCCTGTTTCCGACTTTTGTCCACTGACATTTTATTTCAGTGAGCTGGGCGGTTGACCAAATGATATGAAAATGTCATGTGTCACTTTTCCTAAATTTACATCTTCTCGTTTGTTTAATGAGGGTCTTCCTTGTTGATCCAGCCCACTCCTTCTCCATCCACCCCCAGTGCATTTCTGACTTCAGCCCTGGTTTTGTCATGACTCCAAAGGGCAATCTAAGGTTAGTCTCTCCCTGTGGACCAACTAATATACCCTCCTTATATACCCTGCCATTCTTTTTCACCGGTGTTCCTTCCCACAGCTCTTGCATTCTCCCCTCCCTCTCCATCAGCGCCCTCTTTCCATGCAACCAACATGCTCCTAATCAGCCCCAGCTGGCACAGACACTGGCAACTCCTCAGACGTAGCCTGAGAGGAATCATATGACAAAGGCTCCTCCAAGCAAAGTTTTCAAAAGGCTGAGGCCTCTCCCCCATCCATTCCCTCCATCTTCCCCTTATTTTCCAACATCCATCTCATACCCTGCTCCCTTGTCTTCCTCAGTATTGTGCCATCCACCCCCTC
>VUQG01003818.1:16254-52067 GCA_015106755.1 Etia nguti
CCAAAATCACAGCTGCACGGTGCTGGAGGTGGAGGACGCCGTGCCTCGGTTGATTGGTTGATACGTGGGCTGAACGGGGAATGAGAAATGAGAGAAACGCGAGTATAACAATAATTATAATGATGATGATGATGAAATAAAAGCAAAGTAAAAACAAAATCCAGCATGGACAGTACGTACAGTGGATTTTCACTTTTAATTCTTCTTTACATTCGGTTTCACTTCAGCTCTTTGTGAGGTAAAACTATCCCATCACTCTTCTCTGGGTCAGGCAGATGGACCGGCGGGTCGTGCCACACATTTTTTCAGACTGTCCCCATCTGCTGGTAGAGTCTCTCTTAAGGTAGACGGACAGTCTGAAGCCGGCCACGGGCTGCAAATGGAATGCCAGCGCGCTTCCACTTGCGACCACGACTGAACCATAATTTACCCCCGATTATTTCAACCAAATGGGGGGCAAATTATGGTTAGCAGTAACGGGGGGGCCTTATGAGGGTTAGCTCATCACATCTCAGTAGGACGATTACAAAACCCTCGCGTGTACCGGAAGGTCGACCAATGACCGGACTCCTGGTGCGCTTTTAAGCTACAGTGCCATTTTACGCATAGGTGACAAATATGGCTGAGCACTGAGAATACGAGTCCATTTTTTTATTTATTTTTTTAACTTGTGAAAAAAGAACAAAATGAAGCATAAAGATTGAGCACCATTACCTGAATTTCATGGATTCTGCCAAACCCGTCCTTCCAAAAGAACTCGATCAAGTTGGACAGGGTGTTCGGTCCAGGCATGTCGTTCAGGGTCTTGATTTGAGTTTTCTCGCTGACCTCCGGTTTGATCATCCTGTTGGGCATGGTCTCTTCTTCTGTTGCAGAGATCCCCAAAGCCTCGCTGGCTGCTGACTTGTGTAAGGAACGCACAACGTAGAACAGCTGCTTATTCAACTGGTCGCCCTGAAAGTTCTTCCAGCATATCTTCGTGAAATTATTCAAGACTGCCATTGTTGAGATGCTTTTTTCCGCCTTTGCGTGACCGAGAACTGTGTGATGAAAACTTTTGCAAAGTCTGTTTTTTTTGTTTGTTTTTTGTAACTTCACATCTGCAGAAAATGTACGCTCCTGGCTCGTGCAAACACAACACTCCCTGTGCGGTAGTGAAATGTTAGATAGGGATTGTATCGTGGATCGCTTTTAAATAGTTGCTTGTACAACCTCAGGAGAAGAGGATTGGACGATCGCCTCAAAAGAAGGGAGGGATAACTCTTTATTCGGAAATGGGCGCAGTACAACGTGCTAAAAGTTCGTTACATCACACCAATCAATCATCCTCTGTGACTGAGCACACCGCCTCCCCTCCCAGCGCAAGGGTGTGAGCGTCACTCAGCCCCACACACACACGCAAAATAATGTGATAGAAGCCACATGATGCCAGAAAATTGTCTCAAATAAAGAATAAACCTCACGTACTGCTGATGTAAGCGCATGAGAGAACCCCACAAATCATCAGCTGTTTACACATGTGTAAGCGCTTTCTGTTCAAGTCCAAAAGTTTTATTTAAAACAACAACAAAATATGAGAAACTTTGTATAACTTTGTGCAGACAGATTGCAAAAGTTGGAGCGGACTTCACAGAGGCATGAGATTTATAGGTGCTTTTGCATTTGAAACCTACAGGCAGCTAAACCTTACAGAGAACACAAATGGTATATGAGTGCCAGGTGGCACTTGAGCAGATGGAAAGAAAAAATTTACTTGGGTTACATTTTGAGCATTGATCTTAATCCCTGTAGTGTTTACACCCTAAATTGTCACAGCTTTGAACATATGATTAGTTCTCAGAGAATTTAAATGTTTAAAACTTTAAGAGCAACACTTATTTATGTAGACTGTCCCTGCAATCACATGAGTTTCAGAATGAAACTCGTGTAGGCTTCGTATCTTGATGTTGTCTACGTGTGTGATTAATGTACACCGGTCAGATGGCCCATCCTCAGTTTTCTCAAGAGACACGTGGATTCCAATCTATCTAATTACTTTTCACTCTCTCCAAGCCAATAAGCCTTGGGTCAGGGGAGGTCACAAAACAGCGATTAAGCCAACCATGCCAAATACACAACCATTCAAAGACACACGTGCCCTGTGCTCCAGCAGAGGTTGGGTGGGCAGAGGTGAATATTTTCCCACACTCGCTCCTTTCGCAGCTTAGACAAGGCATCAGGCTCTAGATGTTCTTTTTGGGATATCTTCCAAGTCACCAACAAAGAAAGAATTACCCCCCTCCTCTCCATGCCTGGCTTTTATCCAAATTGAGTTTTTTTTTTTTATTCCCTCTATTCATTCACAGAAGAAATCCTGGGGACATTGCTACACAATCATGAGTTAGTCAGATTAAATAATGTCTTCTGTAGCAAGTGGGTGCTATCGTGACCATTAATTGCTGCCAGAAGAGTATTCATTGGATTTCTTTAGGTTTACTAACTGATTTTGCATATTGTCCCGCTACATTTGTGACAGCTTTGTCTGTTATACAACACTGTGTGTATTGCTGCTAGTTTAAGGAGAATAAAAGTCCAAAATATTCATTTTACAAAACATATTTAATAACATTTTACAGAAGGAACTGACATAAAACATATCGGTGTGGTTGGCTCTCAGGAGCAGCTTTACACACCTTCTGGTCAACTTTACAAAAAGCTATGCTGTTAACCAGCATATAAGAGTTAGCTATAAAATAACAAACGTGTCCTCATGCAGGTCAAAGCAGCATTAGTCTAATTTTTTACCATTAGATAACCTGTCTTATCCAACAGTAAATAAGATGGTTTATTCATTTAGATGCCAAAAGACTAAGAGCTGATCTTTTGCTGCTTACAAAACTAATATGATTTTTACGTCGTAAAAATAGTAGCCATCAACTCTCATCCAATTTACAGACATTGAAAAGCTTTACCACTTAGTGACAGATTATCTCTGATCATTGGTCCATTCAGATGCGACGGAGTTCAGCTGGGCTTCAAACCTGCTTTCAACGCATACGTTTGCCCCCCAGTTTTGTCTTACTGCCCCATTACAGCACAGAACGCTTTTAGGTATCAAGGTGTCAAGCACGTAGATCTACTTTCTGAAGCGCTTGAACAGTGGATGAACGCTCTTGCTCGCTGCAAGGGCTTTGCTGCTTCTGCTCTGATATTCCATGTAGATGGTGTCATCTGCTCCGGACATGGAGCTCATGGTACCTGTTCGCCTTGAGAACTGATCAGAAAACAGAGAGAAAGAAGAAGTGAGAGTAATGAAATGTACAAAATATGCAAGTTACCACCAGCAGGGATGGGAAGCACAGAGTAACTCATGACATTGTCATTATTTTTTTTTTGCACTAAGATATTATAGTACAGCAAATCGGTGAGCATTACGGCATTACAATACACAACAATATTTGTGTAGGGAAGAGGGGTGGTGAACTTCCATTAACCTTCATTTGGTAGGCCCATAAGGAGTGATTTAGAAGCGACTCTGCAGTGTCGATATTTTGTTGACCCTCCAACCATCCTTTCTCTACAAATGTCCTGACAGCTGGTGAAAGTCCTCACCTGAGGTCGTACGCCCACCTCCCCTGCCACCACTTCCTCCTCGGCATCCATGTCAGAAGCAGCGAGGACCTTCTGAAGCAGCTGCTGTTGCTCATCTCTGGTGGAGAACATCAAGTCCTCTTCCTCCATACCTGCCAGCTTTGTGATTACCTATCACAGAGGAACATCACCACTTAGAAATGCTATTCGCACATGAACAAGAATGAAAGGTGTCTCATAAATGAAATAAACATCAATAACATGGGGGGGGGGGGATAACAGTTAATATTAAAGGAAGGGACTGATTTTAAACTTTACTGTGAACCTTTCAGCTGCTGTAAGACTTTGCAAGCACTTTGTTATCCAAATACAATTCAATGAATGTGCCTCTAAAGCCAGAGAAGTAGTCTTTTTTCTTGTTCTTTCTTTGTTTTGTCCCTGTAAACAAATCTACTTTTGACTGCTGCCAGAATTGCTTTAAGGTCTTGGTTTTCAGTGTGTGTCTTGGAATTCTTCTCACAACATATGCCACCAGCCAGACAGGAAACAATGAAACCAAATTCTTTAAGATTTGTAACATCAGGCTCAAACTTGTTTGGGGCAACTATAATCACAACTGCTACTATGAAAAAACAAAATGAAACTGAAGAGAGATAGGGATGGACATACCCTAATGGACCCTCTCTCAATCGGGTGGCTTTCCTATGTTTTGTCAGGCACAGCAGCTTTTTAGAAAACATCATGATTCATTCAATATTTATTTATTTTTTTAGAAGCCATTTATGAGTGCCCTTCCCCACAAACCCCAGTTCTTTGAAGGCCATGGCTTAAGGGGATAGGGAAGAGTGATCACTGAAGAAGGTTTTAGTAGGTTAAGTCTTTCATTGAGATGGGTAACATCAAATTACAGGGACTTAACCACTTAACTACTTATTCATGAGAGCTGCAGTTTTGACTCTGCTTGCTAAATAACACGATGCTTTGTCAAAGAATTCAAACTGATATCAAGATATGGAAATAAAACCCAAGGCTTAATATCAATTTCAGAAACAGTTGGACTCACTAGATTCGGGAATCGGGCTTTTAAAAGTTAAGTGAAATAAACATTTACCAGCTGTGAGCACTGTAAACTATCCTTCAAGCTATAACAGTAAACTTCAACAGGTATGGGTCATGACCTCCATGTGACCATGGTATAATTAATGATGTACAAATCATATGAGACCGTGTTGAGATGTTTACAGCACACCTTAAAGCTGTATCCCTGGTCCACAAGAAACCTCTGCCTCTTGGTGGAGTAAGCCATTTCCTGGGTATCCTGGGACACCAGTGAATAGAAGTACGCATTGTACTCCTCTGCCACCATTCCTAAAACGCCAGACAGGGACATTGAAATAAGTGATTTTGCTCACAGATGCCGGAAGACAAAACGGTTAGACAAGCAAACAAACCTTTTTTGGCTCTTAAGACTCTCCCAAGCCTCTGGGCCTCCTGTCTGCGTGATCCACCATGGGACGAGATCTGGATCAGCACATTGGCTTCTGGCAGGTCAAACGAAGTGTCTCCAACCTGCAGAAGAATTCACAAACATGCAATATCACCACTCTGTCACAGTACCAGCATGGATTTACTGTGTAATAAAAGGCAAAATCAAAGTGAGAATTCTCTCACACATAGATCAAATGCAATGTGAATTATGTGTCAAAATACTTTTTGTAGCTATTGTTCGTACATGTCGTATGGAGAGAAAATTACTCATTATTGCCTTACTCAGGTAATTACCATTAACCAAGCTTCCAAACGTTTATACGACTGGTTTTAAAAATGGGGAAAATGTTTCGAAAAACCGATTAACTAATTTTTTCAGTTTTTCTATGAGCCATGTGCTCACAGAAAGACTGAAAGACAGTTAATGCCCTGAAGCTCAAGCACACTTGGCTTATTCAGCAGGACAAATAATCCCAAACACACCAGCAGGTCCACCTCTGAGTCGGTCAAACAAACAAAAACAAAATGAAGATTTTAAAATGGCCCAGTCAAAATCCTAACTGAAATCCGATTGAGATGCTTTGGCAAGACCTTAAACAGGCCATTCATACTCAAAAACCCTCCAGTGTGACCGAATTAAAACAATTCTGCAAAGAAGAGTGGGACAAAATCCTCCACGTGAAATACTGATTGCCAGTTATCGCAAATACTTAACTGCAATTTTTGGTCCCAAGGGTGGCACAACCAGTTATTAGGTTTAGGGGGTAATTACCTTGCCCTGTGTAAAAAAGTAAGATAGCTTTCCTTCCTTTAATAAATGAAATCATAATTCAAAAACTGCATTTTGTATTTACTCAAGTAACTTTTGTCTGATATTAAAATTTACTTGATAATGTGAAACATGTAAGAAACCAGGAAGGAGGCTAATACTTTTTCACAGCCCTGTAGACTGACTGGTTTACCTTTGAGATGAAAATGGTGTTGATCTTGGGGTTGTGTTTGAAGTTCTGTAAAATCTGCATTCGCTCCCCCTGAGAGGTGGGACCGTAGATGTAAGGCCTTGGGGAGAAAGTGATAATTTGTAAAAACAATTACAACCTGAAACACAGAAAGAGCTTCGCTTTTTGCCAGTAACTTACTTGTTGAGACGAATGGCATATTCCTTCAAGGCAAACACGTTGTCAGCAAACACAATGATTTTGTCATTCCGTCGCTCATGGAAGCGAATGAGAAACTGGCAAGCGCGGAACTTATTAGGGTTCATCGTGTAAAGCAGGATCCGCTTCTTGGTCTTAATGGCAACATACTCTCTGTAAAACTCCGGAGACATCGGGCACCACACCTGAAGAACAGGCATGCCGGTCATTATTGATGACGATACTCAAAGCATACTGTAACATGAATACAGTTCAAGGCTTTGCTTTTACATGTGAAGCTGCCTGAACACATTCTGTTTCGAATTTGACAAGTGATTTAAAAAGATTCAACTAACTAATCAACAGTGACATCGAACATCACTCAATGTGCGGGGGAATAGATCTGCAAATTTGCACATCTTAAGCACATCTTAAAGTTGCAATACAATTAAATACGAAAAAGACACTGTTGTTACCATCTTAAATTGAAATTTATCAGAAATAATAGTTTTTTTAGTTTGTATGATGAAGGGATTTATTAATTACTTTAGATTTTATTGCTTTATTAGTTGCATAATGATAATTAAAATGAATTTTGAATTAAATCTGCCAATTCTAAAAGATCATCGGTGTAAACTTTCTGACACGAGACCAGAACCACAATGTCTATGTCCATAATATCGCATTACGGTTCCATCTATAAAGTGTACGCAGAAAAAAATAAATCTGTTTATTTATTAAATCTATCTTTTAATCTAATATCTTATTTCTACTGTTATACTGCAAGACTCACCTCTGCACACTGGACTTTAGCAATGTAGCCATTGTTCTGCAGTTCCATCCAGTTGGCCTCGTATAGCTTAGGCCCAATTAGGAAATTGAGGTCCACAATCTTATCATCCTCTCTGACCAATGTGGCAGTGAGGCCAAGTTTGCAGTGGGCCTGGACTATAGTCAGGACACGACGAAACATCCTTGCTACAGGCAAAGAAAGCTTTGAAGTTAGGATGGAGACTAATCGCGCCAAAATATTCTGTTTCACTGTATCTAAAAGCATTACTTATAAATATAAAGATCATTCATCTATTTAGGATAACACAAAAAACAAAAACAACTCACCAGGGATAGTGTGAACTTCATCCAGTATGATGAGTCCCCACTCTTGGCTCCGCATCCACTCCATGACCCTTTCAGCTTCCCAGGAGCGCTTGGTGGTGTGACCCAGCATAGAGTAGGTGCTGATGGCCACCGAGCAACCGATAGGCTTGTCCTTCGCATCAGAAGTGAAGCGGCAGATCTGAGAGTCGTCAATAGTGGACCACATCTTGAACTGGGACTTCCACTGCTCCACAGATACAGAGGAATTACCCAGCACCAGGCAGCGTTTGCGCACCGTGCAGGCCGCTGTCACCCCCACCAGGGATTTACCCGCTCCTGTAAAACAAAGACAATATAAACATTATTGAGACACACAAGTGTCTTACACATAGGTTTGATGCAATGAAAAGATAGTCTCAAGTGTTTTTTAGAATATACTGTAACACTGGATTAAAATTAACGTCTTTATATATTATACTAAACATTCTGTCCTTTATGACTATAGTAAATCCACTCTCTCACCACATGGCAGCACGATGACTCCTGAGCGGGCGCGACCGTTTCCAAACATTTTGCGCAAACTCTTTTCCTGATAGGGCCTTAACACAGCCGTGGGCTTAAGGTCTATGTTGATGTCGGGGTTGACTGTGTCATTGCGGAAGTCGTACTCTGCCAGGAGGGGGTACTCAAGCTGAATACAACGCTTCTGCAGCTCTTCAATCATCTCCTGCACCACAAGAAAAAAAGAACAGAGTAGCGTTTAGTGTGGGGATTTAAAATGTTTCACTGGCTTCTTAAAAAATTTTTTATCTTACTTTATTTAAATGAAGTCATGAAACATAAGCTTTTATTTATCAAGGGAAAAGTGGTTTCCAAACTTCGCCCTGTTTTATAACCTAATGATTGACTTACTTCTGATGATTTGGGGGCTAATAGCAAAAATTAAAACACCAACATTGTTGCAAGAAAATAAGTTTAAATCAGTATGTTTAAAAGCTTTAAATATGGGCCGGCAATAATATTAAGTATGCGGCAGTGTTACAGGAAAAAAATAATAATAATCAGGTGTGTACCTGGCGGATTTCAAAGGACACCGTCTGAGTCTCCTCTTCCTCTTCTTCTTCTTTATCCATCTGCTCATAGTAGCTGAAGATGTCCTCGGGGACCTGCTGGGTTGAGGTTTCCCCATCGCTGGGCTGCTGTGAGCTGGAAGTGCCTTCTTTTTCTTGAACAGACTTAGAAATCTGTCAGAAAGAGGAACTTAAGTTCAAATATGTGATTGATCAGAGAAACTTTCTATTTATTAAACATATGATTGTAAAAAAACAGTCTTTTTTATTAGTATTATTTAACACATTTGTTTGAACTTAAAAAAATGTTCATTTGCACACCGCTGACTTGCTGTGGATGACTTCAGTAATGAGCTCAGCATCTGTTCCATCTGCAGCGCGGAGACGACATTCACGGATCACATTGTCTTGCAGAAGTCGCTGGATCACATCAGGGAAGGCACTCTCAACAAAATACCTGAGCGTGGATTGCAAGCAGAGCTTATGAAAAGTTCTAAGAGTGCTACTGATGCAAAGAGTGAAGAAACCATTTTTAAAATTACCTATTGTGCTTGAGCACCAGCTTGACTTTGCCGTAGCTCACTGTGCAGAGCTGAGAAGAAGAGAGAGATCAGATTTGCAAATCACGCCAAAAAACAGTGCTTTCAGCAATGTTCAGCCTTCGGCAAGATTCCTCAAAAGACCAAATACTCTCTCAGTCAGACCTTTATGAACTGCACGATTCCATCAGGTACAGATGTCTTGCTGAGTTTCTGCAGGTACTCCACAATATCAGAGGTCTGGAGCCCCACACTGACAGCTGCATATAAGGAGTAGGCAGTTAGCTTGTACTCATGGATATGGTTAGGTCTGCACACTGGCTCTGCAATGGCCACCAAGAAATCCTGGGCATATTTATACACTGGCGAAAAAGCTTCCAGAAAGACGTGTCCATCTGGAGCCTGCAGGAGAGAAGGGAAACCGAAAAAAGAAGATAAGAGAGAACTACAAAGACACATTTTGCATATAAAAGTGAAAGAACACCAAAGCTTTTTAATTTTAAGTGGGGAAATCAACAACCCAAGCACATCTTACCACCCAGAGTGGACGTGAGGAGTGATCATTTTTTAACAGCATCTGAGCACGGTAGTCTTTGGCTCCATATTCATCTAGTTTGGTACTCGACTCGTCCACTTGTTTTCCTGCAGCAGCAGGTATGGCCTCTTGAGACTCGCTCCCCACCACGTCTTCTTCATCATCTTCTTCCTCATAGAAACGCTTCTTGGACTTTTTCTCTGTTACCCAACAGATACAAACATGAGTATGCAACTATTCTTAGCCATAAAAAAAAAGGTTCACAAACTATCAGGCTGAAATAGGGGTGAATGTAACGATATGATAACTGAGGCACAAAGTGTGGCTGTAAACGTGCTAATGTACTAGCTTCTACATCCTTGATCTAATGGTCTTTATCTGGAACTGGTAACCTTTACAAAAGCACAGAATAATTACTGGAAATGTTCAGAGTCCGAGAAGAAAGGTACAATCCTTCTTCTTAGCTAGCTTAATGGCTAACTATCTAGGTCAAAACACAGGATTAGCAACGTACCCCGATCTCCTTTGTCCTTTTTACCCATTTTAACCGCTTTTAAATGGGTAATAGCTCAAACCAAGCCCGATATGACTGCATAACAACCAAATATCCTCCCGAAATTCTAAGATAAACTGACCGGTGTGGGTCAGGCTGATGGTGTAGCGCGTCAACAATCATGCAGAAAATACTTCCGGTTTGCAATGTCAAAATAAAATCATCTTCGAAGACGACCACTTTGAGAACCATGCAGTTAAAAACAGCTTACTTGAGCAATTAACAATTTCTTAGACGATATGAAAGATTTTTTTATATGTATTCTGAGATTTCTTGATGTCATCTTTTTTGTGTTTGTGTGTTTTCTTTTGTTTTGTTTTTTTGCAGGGATGTTACACGAAAAAACCCACAATGTTGACTCAATATTGAACGACACAATTAAATAAAAAACAATCTAGAAAAGTGTTTGATATGGAATAAATCACAGAAACGTTCCTGTATTTCTGATTTATGTCATCTCTAGGTTGATACCAATAAATAAATTAATTTTAAAAAAAGCTAGCCACTCCGTGTTTACTTCCTCGTTCAAAGGTCAATCTGATTCTTACGGGTTTCCTCAATCGGTTTTAAGGTATCTGTCTGATTTAACCGAAAATTGCTGCAGCTAGGTGACTGATTTATTAACCAGAGTTGAATATGTCGTCTGATAAACTAATTGGACCCACTTTACCGCCGACGTTTAGAAAGGAGAGCCCTGAAGACTATGATTATGAAAACGAATGTAAGTGAAACAATATGTTTACCACTCGTTTGCTTTAACTCCTGCATTCACAGTGTTGTTGTCCGATTGCATTTTTTTATTGCGGTCTTTAGTTTTTCTTCTTTAAACTCTGCAGTGGTTGGCCCTGCTTTGCCTCCCGATTATAAACGGGGAGAACCGTCGAGCTCCTCTGATGAGAGTGAGCAGGAGGTAGCGGTGAAAAGAGCCAAAACGGGACACACTGGTGAAGACAGAGTCGCAGAGTGGGTTCCCTGCTGAATTACAGCTCAAATACATGAAATGTCTCGATAAACAAAACACTGAAATATGTCTTCTGAACAGGGTGATCACAGAAGACGATGATGGTTTCTTTGGACCAGCTCTGCCGCCAGGATTTAAGAAACGTCCGAGTTCACCAGATGTGTGAGCAAATTTATCCTATAAATTAAATCCTATAAAGAAAAAAAAAAAGGAGTGGAATCAATAAGCTGAGCATCATTATGGAAACTGTAACTTTATCGTGTTGTTTCAGGCCGCCTGTGCTGGGACCGGCTCTACCTCCCGGGTTTCGCAGAGCACCATACGAAGACAACGATGGTGAAGATGCAGACATTTGTCCAGGGCCTGTCTTGCCTCCAGGCTACCAAGCCGAACCCTCCAGCAGCGAAGGAGAAGATGAGGATGTAATTGGACCAATGCCAGCCAGCGGGCCAATTCAGGACACTATGGCTCAGGACCTTGAGCGTAGAGCACAAAGGATGAAAGAGAAGCTGACAGGAGACGTAAGCCCTAATCCCAGACACTATACACTGTACGGTCTCATCAGCTTAATCCATGCATAAAAAGCAACAGAAAGACTAACAGTATTTTAAGGTGTTAGGATTTCTTCTTTCTCTGATCACCCTTTTAAAGTTTTAGCTGTTTTTTTTTTTTTTTCTTTTTGTGTGCATGTCAACAGGATGCTCCTGAGGTGCTGACCAGAGAAACATGGATGACTGAGCTCCCGCCAGAACTGCAGCATATTGGCTTGGGGGCTCGAACTTTTAAAAAAAGGTCAGGTCCCGAAAAAGCTGACCGCTCAATTTGGACAGATACACCAGCAGACAGGGAGCGCAAAGCCAGGGTATGTAATGAAAACAGGTTTACTTTTTATTTGTTACATTTTTTTCTTCTATCTCATTGGTCTGTTGGTCTTCACCAATAGGAACGTCTTGAGGGAAAGAAGAAGGGTGAAGCAGAGAAAGACAGTGCCCCACATGTTTCTCACAAAGACTTGGAAATGGCAGAGAAAGTGTCCAAGTATAATGTAAGTGGTTGTACTTCATTTTTCACATCTCTTAAATGTTCCCGTTTTATCACAGTGTGCATTTTTGTTCACATTAAGTTCAGGACTAAAATTTCTGTACATGTTACTAATTATTAGGAGTCTAAACGTGCGGAGTCTCTGATGAGCCTGCACACAAAGAAGATGAAGGAGAAGGAAAAGGAGAAAGCTGACAAACCAGTCGAGAGGAGACCGTTCGATCGTGACGCAGACCTGCAAGTGAACCGCTTTGATGAAGCGCAGAAGCAGCGGCTGCTGAAGAAGTCTCAGGAACTGAACACACGGTTCTCCCACAGCAAGGAGCAAATGTTCCTCTAACACACTGAAAATGTCAAAAATGTGTAAAAATACATTTTCCTTTAGACTTCATAGAGTATGTTCTAAGCTTTGTTGGTCTATGAAACTGGAGTTTAACACACAATATTTTGTGTCAATGACTGGACGCCATTGTTATAACCGATGTTTTAAAGTCATTCAATCTGTTATATAGCAGCAGCCATTTGAGCTTTCATTTTATTCTAAAATATTTTAGAGTTGTAGAATAAATGAAAACAATGAAAATGTTTTTCTTGCAGAACGTCAGCTTATATTTTTAGGTTGGACCATATTTGTACAGGTAACTTCCAGATCAATCACATGTCTCTTGGTAAATTTAGTTGCTATGAATGCTGTCAGATCGAATGTCATTTTCAGTTTTGGTGTGCTGAAATTTTGTGTAAAACTCAGACTTTGTACTTAGGGATGGTAAAGGAGAGATGAGAAACAGTTTAGCCTAAGTGTTTATGTGTGGTCATAATTAAAATGGGGGATAGTGCAGTATAATACTGGGTTAGATAATGTTGTGCAGGATTTTTTTAATGCCATTATACAAATATCTTCAGTCTTTTTTGGACTACCTATTAAAGAGAGAAAAATACTTTCTCGCCAAGATTTGACTCTGTCCAAAGTGCTTCATTTTTATTTGCCTCTTTAAATATTTTTCTGTGTTTTGGGGGGGTTTTTGTTTTGTTTTAAATGCAAAAAGTGAACATTTTAAACCTGACTGACATTTTGGCATCTAGACATAAAAGGCTCAAATCCTTACATTAATGGACTCTACATCTGTGACCGATTCTTTTTAAGCTTTTTCTGAAACTCCTATAAAATGTGTTGTACTGCTATTATAACTTTAAACTGTATATCAAACTTGTAAACTTTTATAAACTAGAAAACTTTTACAAAAACACTTTCTTGGCATGTTGTTTTTTTTATTAACACACCTATTTTTAGTAAGGAGCGTTTAAGTCATACGCCGTAGTGAAGGTTGTAAAAATTGTGGCTCTTCAGATTTGCTATATATGCATATTTCATTTATGCATGCGTGTGGCTGTTGCATTGATCGAGATCCCAGTCATCATTTTAAGATATGTCAAGCAGAATGCAGGCGTGTGGCTCGTTAAGGTACGTATAAACTCTCTGTAATAACATTAGGTAATTGGATGTAAGGAGAACGACTAATTTAACTAGCTAAGGCTAATGTTGCTTTTAATTTGCTTCAGATGTCTGAGCTGAGAGTGACGTCACTGCTGAGTTGAGCGTGTTCCAGCATTACAGTTCGAAAAGCATGAAAATAGGATTTGTTTGACTTCTTAGCAAGGTTAAGCCATTCATGTATTACTACAGTGTTTGCATTTTGCACTTAATCACCGCTGCACGTTCATTTAAAAGAGCCTGGTCAGTGCCTATGGATTCAAGTTTTAAGGGGCAATGAAACAGTATACATACAGGCTCAAACATATAGATTCACTCACTTAAAACCTAATAAGTGGTGCTGACGATTCTACAGTGTCATTTAAATTGACAGGTTCAAGGCCTATTAACTTCTCATTAGTGATTGTGATTGACTACAGCTGGTAGTTTCTGAAATCCATATAAAGGATTTGTTTGACAGCACTTATTGGATTGACCAATACTCAGAATAATCAGACAGTCCAAGGAACTCTGTCAAGCTCCAAAGAGTAGAATTGTAGATTTACCATTTGGAACCATTTCTAAATACCTACAGATTCCAAGATCATCAGTTCAAAAGGCACACAGCTAGAGGCTGCTCGGTGTCAATCGGCTCTTTGAAATTATTTCTCTGCCTTCTCTGATGTGGTCCCAACTCTGCCAACATTAGCTCAAACTGCCTCATTGACATCCTGAAATAAGAAAGCAGTTCAACAGTTCAGCTTCAACTTCTGGACCAAATCATGAAAATCTCCCTGCTGCTGAAAACTGGATGAACCAACAATCTCAGTTTCTTCCTTTTCTTGTTTAGAAACATCAGGACCACATCAGGAAACATCAGAAATTTTATGCTGTCTCTTTGCAATGCGTTAGGTGTAATGGCCTTTATTTGGATGTGTAACCATGTTGCCAAGGTCTGGAAGAAAACTATCACCCTCACGTGAGCAGAAATTGGTTAGGATGTTCAGGAAGAACCATGGAGCCACAAACGCTCAAGGCTGCCACACCCTATCACATGCTTTCTCTAGATCCACAAAGACACAGCACAGCTCATTCTGACTTTCTCTTTATGTGTCCATCATCAACTCTCGAAGCAAACATCGCATCTGATCATGTTAAACAGTTAAGATGGCCACTGTCCTCTCTCCTAGACAGCGCCACAGGTTTGGCATTAGGACCAAACACCTTTCCACTCTTCATCCTCTTCATAGCTGCCCTCGCTTACTCCTTACTAATCATCTGCACTTCCTGATTCACTAACTATCTTCCATACATACATACAAAAAGGAAAAAAAGAAGAAAAAAAAGTTCAAAATAAAGAGCAAAAGAAAAGCAACAAATTTGTATTGTGATTTTTCACAAAAGGCCAATAGGCCATTCTGTTATTAAGTTTATCAAAGAAAAGTGTTTGGTGTCTGAAATGGGAAAAATTGGATAGTTTATACTTATGTTTCAGACCGAATTACCCATTGACCTCAAGTGGGTTGGTCAGGGATAGCCAGCTGGCCAGATGTGGCCAGCGGGTCATACAATACACAGCTCCAGTCTAAAGTTTAATACAGATGACTATTATTATTATCATTGTTATTATTAAAGTGTTTTATACAGCCAATGCTTCTAGTGCAAGGAAACTGGCTGGCAGCCTGACAATTGCATTACTGCTTAGTCACAGTTATAAAGATGTAAACTTTTTATGTTGTTACTTTTTCCCCTTATTTTTATTTGTATTCTCAGCTGTTAATACATCTGTGACATAATTGCTGTCTCAGTCCTTGCATTGACTACTGATGTATCATAAAAGCGGACAAGCTATATACAAAAAATTGTGAAGTAACGTCTAATGGGGATTTCACTTAATTTAATCAGCATGTCATACAGCTGGTTTATTTGCTATAGAACAGAACTAAACCTGCTTCCTCAAAAAGGCCCAGTTTTGTACCTGACTTGACTACTTTTTTCCTGCAACACCAGGTATGGTCTTAGCTCCCACCACTTCATTGTCTTCTTCCTCTTAGAAACACTTCTTGGACTTCTTCATAAAAGCCATTAAAAGTTGACAAAAACAATCATATTTACTGAAATACATGTAAATGTAATGATAAAACAATGGAAGGACAAAGTGTGGCTGCAACCATGCTAATATACTAGGTTCTACATCCTTGAACAATTCTAGTCTTTAACTAGGGTTGTTAACCTTCACAAAAGCATTGGATAACTACTGGAATTGTTCAGAGACTGAGAGAAAGAAAGGTTCATTGTTTCTCATTGCCACGGCATTAGCTAGCTAAATGCCTAACTATCTAGGTCAAAAGGCATGATCTTGTTTGCCCCTTTTACCCATTTCAAAAGCCTTTAAATGGGTAATAACTCAAAACAAGCCCCATATGTCGGGACCAGCCCTGCCACCAGGATTTAAGTGCCTGAGTTCCTATCCTGTAAAGGTTTCCCAGTGAATTAAGAAAAAATAAGTGAAAATATTAAGTTGAGGATAATTGTAACTGTAAATTGTAACTTTATTTCATTCTCTCAGGTCACCTGTGCTGGGACCTGCTCTTCCTCCTGGGTTTCACTGTGGAGCGTATGAAGACAGTGGTAGTGAGGTTACCAGGCTGAGCCCTTTAGCAGTGAGTGAGTGGATGAGGATGATATGACTGGACCCATCCTGGCAAAAGGGTCAATTCAGGACACCTTGGCTCAGGACTTTGAGTACAGAACAAAAAGGATGAAAGAGAAGGTGAAAGGAGAGGTGAGTCCTAATCCCAGACAATTTGCACTGTACAGTGTCATTAGTTTAACCCCTACAGGTTCAACCTACCAACACCCTGCATTAAAAAAGGACAGGGATACTTTAACAGTATTTTAAGTTTCTAGGGTCTCTTCGTTCTTTGAATGCCTTTTATTGAAGGTTTATTTCCTTCCTTGTTTTAGTGGGGGTTTTGTGTTAACAGGATGCTCCTGAGGTACCTCATGTCTGACCTCTTGCCAGAACTGCAGCATATTGGCTTGGGGCCTCGAACCTTTATGAAGAGGCAAAGTCCACAAAACACTGATTGCTCTATTTGGATTGATACACCAGCAGGCATCAAGTGCAAGGCCAGGGTATTTAGAAATAAGAGATTTACTCTGTGTAATTGGTCTGTTGGTCTTTACCAACAGAAATGTCTTGAGGGGAAGCAAAAGGGTGAAGCAGAGAAAGACGGTGTCTTGTGTTTCCCAAAAAGTGTCCAAGTATAATGCAAGTGGTTATACTTTCATGTCTCTTAAATATTCCCATTTAGCACAGTGTGCGTTTTTGTTCACATCAATCATGACTAAAGTTTCTGTGTGCTTTCCTAACTATTAAGACTCAAAACATGCCTGATGAGCCTTAACACATTCCACACAAAAGTGAGCAAAAATTCCTCTAACACACTGAAAATGCAAAAAAATAAATAAATAAAAAATATTAAGTTTGTTTTCAATCAGACTCAATACCATATTTGTTATTAAGTCTTCTAAGACCGGCTCTGCCTGTGGTTTCACAGAGCAACATATAAAGGCATCAGTGGTGGAAATGGAGGGCCTGCCCTACCTCCAGGCTCCCATGCTGAGCCTTCCATTAGTTAGGAATGGGATGATGATGTGATTGGACCCATGCCAGCCAAAGAGTCAATTCAGGACAATGTGACTCGTGACAGGTGACTTTCTTCCTGATGGCCCTCAACACTCAAGAGCCACAGGACTCTAGATTTACTGTACAATATATTATATGGATTGTATTTAAACAAATCTTTGTTGGTTTCTGAAACTGGACTTTAACACACAATAGTTTGTGTCAGTGACTGGATGACTTGTTACAAAAGATGTTTTAAAGTCATTTGAACTGTTATAAAGCAGCACCCTTCAGAGCTTTCATTTTATTCTAAAATATTTTGGCGTTATAGAGAGAAATGAAAACAAGTAGAATGTTTTTCTTGCAGCATGTCAGCTTATATTTTCACATTGGACCATGTTTGTACAGGTAACATCTAGATCAACCACATGTGTCTTGCTAAATTTAGTCGATATAAATACTGTCAGATCGAATGTCATTTTCAGTTTTTGTGTTCTGAAATTTAATTTAACACTCAGACTTTGTACTTAAAGATGGTAAAGGAGAGATGAGAAACAATTTAGCCTAAGTGTTTATTTGTGGGGTTAACGTTTCAATTTTAATTGAGGTTTCACTAATTAGATTAATGGCATAAAAGACAATAATATTTGCATTAATGTTCCCTTTGTACATCTGATTTGACTTTATGCTAAGCTTTTTCTGAAAAATGCATTAATCTGTGAAAAGTATTTGCTTTTAAGTTGACTAAACTGAAAAAAACTGTCATTGTGTTGTAATTTTTTAACAACTCTTTTTTTTAGTAGTGGCTAAGCGTAGTGAAGGCTGTAGTAACAAATGTGGACCTTCAGAGTCGCCATACTTCCATATTTCATTTACGCATGCGTGTGGTGGGTACCTTGCTAGAGTTTTAACAGTCATCATTTTAAAATATGTCAGAAAAAGGAGAGGTGGATTTAACCGGTGCCAAGCAAAATACAGGAGTGTGGCTCGTTAAGGTACGTATACACTCTTTGTAACAACATTAGTTAATGGGATGTACGGTGAGTTACTAATTTAAACACGGCTAAAGCTTACGGTCTGGTAGCTTAGCATCTACTGCTAAGTTATCTAACGCTGGCTAAGTTTATCAGCTGTAAGCTAGCTCAGTTAAACTGGCATAGTACAATATTTTGGGAGCAGAACACACTATAAACAACTGATTTAATTAGATGCTATCACTTAGTCTTTACAGTCTTGGTAAACAACATCCCTAGTTAGAATAATAGCAGTGTAAACAGTGACGGGATGTAGATTGCACAAAATGTTAAGCTGTACACAACTAGTTAAGCGATTTAGACCAAAGTATGTGACAAAACTGCAAAAGTAACGGGGTTTTTTTATAGTGGGAAAGGAGTGTAATAATGTTAATTGCTTATATTCTACGCATGTGGACGGTTTAAGTATAAATAATGTTTCTTCTTCCAGGTACCTAAATACCTTTCTCAACAATGGGCAAAAGCGACAGGCAGAGGAGAAGTCGGAAAGCTCCGGATCTGCAAGTATGTGAAGTAACTGAGCATTAATAAAAGTAGTAGAAGCCAATCTGCAAAGTTTCTTATGTGTGTCATGTGACAAGGGAAGAGAGGGAATGGGAGCTGAGTCTATGTTGATCAATGGTAGGGGTTAGCTGAGGCTAACTACATGTTTAATAGAAACAGTATTTTGGTCATATGCCGTACATTTTGAATATTTTTTTTTAAAAGGCCCCTCAATTGTATTTGCTTTTCTTGTTTTTATTTCCAAGGAAAGGAAATCAAGGAAAACCAGAGGTAAGGATTGCTCTGCATCCCAGTACTCTGACATACAGGAATGGGCAATTTTAGTAAGAGCCAAAATATCAACTAATCTTGCTGTGCTCACAGGTTGTTGCTCACTGTATTGATAACTGGGGAAACAAAATATATAGTTTGAATTTCAATTATTGTATTTAATTTTTTAAGGGTGTTTAAGGATAGAGATGGATATGTACTACTAAGTGAAGAGAGTGTGTTGAGAAGATGGAAGGAGTGTTTTGAGGAGGTCATCATTTACGAAAATCAGAAACAGAAGAGGGTGGAGAGAGGACAGTTAATGAATCGGGAAGTTAGTAAGGAGGATTAGTAAGGAGTAAGTAAGGACAGCTTTGAAGAGGATGTAGAGTGGAAAAGTGGTTGGTCTTGAGCTATGGAAATGTCTAGAAGAGAAGGCAGTGTACTTTTTAACCAGATTATTTAACACAATCTTGGGGAGAGAGAGGATGCCTGAGGACTGGAGAAGAAGTGTAATGATAATGATTTTCAACAACAAGGGTGATGTGCAGAGCTGTAGCAATTACAGAGGGATAAAGCTGATGCGCAATACCATGATCCATGAGCAACAGTATGGTTCTATGCTGAGAGAAAGCACTACCGAAGTGATCTTTGCTTTGAGTGTGTCGATGGAGAAGTATAGAGAAGGTCCGAAGGAGGGTCACTATGTCTTTGACAATCTGGAGAAAGCATATGATAGGTTTCCAAGAGAGAAACTGTGGTACTTTATGAGGAAGTCAGGATGTGGCAGGGAAGTAAGTGAGGGTGGTGCAGGACATGTATGAGGGCAGTGTTCAGGTGTGTGGTAGGAGTGACAGATGGTCTAAGCGTGGGGATGTGATTGCACTGTCTCTGAGCCCCCTTTTTTTTTTTTTTTGATGTGATGATGAACAGGTTGACAGATGAGCTCAGGCAGGAGTCTATGACTATGACATTGTGATCTGCAATGAGAGTAGGAAACAGGCGGAACAGAGCCTGGAGAAGTGAAGATGTGCACTGGAGAAAAGAGGAAAGAAAGTCAATAGAAGCATCATAGAATATGTGTGTGAATGATAGGGTGACAGATGTAACAGTGAAAATGCAAGGAGTATAGGTAGTGATAAGTTTAAATACTTAGCGTCAACCATGCAAAGCAGTGGACAACAGAGGTTAAGAACAGTGAGTGGGGTGGAAATGAGTTTAAAAGATTGTAGTGACGTTTTATGATGTATGGTTTTAGAGATGGTGGAACTGTCAAAAAGACAGGAGGTGGCAGAGTTAAAAATGTTCACATTTTCATTGGGAGGATTAGAAATGAGTATCAGATCCAACTTTATTGTCACATCACAGATTCAAGTAAAAAGTGGGTGAAAAAAGTTTCTGTTGCAGAGCTCTAGCTTAGCAGATCATAATAAAATAAACAATAAGATCCAATGTTTTCTATGTGTGCAAACCAAAAATCAAAGAGCATATGTCTGGCAACAGAATAATAATAATAATAATAATAATAATACTAATAAATCATAAATAAATAGAAACTTCATAATTTGTTCAGCAGCCTGATAGTGATTGGAAAATGTCTCTTTTGCATCCAAGTTCATGAGAGTGAGGATCCATTTATAGCGTTTTCCAGGCCAGGAGTTCTTACAGGTTTGAACAGGTTGTGGTTAGGGTGGTGACTGTCTTTGATGATCCATTGGGCTCGGGTAGTGCATTGGTGCTCATATATCTCCTGGAGGGAGGGAAACTCGACTCCCATCATCACTCTCTGATGGGTGTCATATTCCTCTATGGTGCAATTTCCATACCAGATGATACAGCAACACAGGATGATGCTTTATTGCTTTACAAAGACCTGAGATTGCTGGGGCTCACACTTAATTCTTTTAAGCACTGGAGGTTGTACAGTGATTATTGGGCCTTCCTCACCATGTTTTTTTGGTGTGATTGCAGATTGTGTTTATCACACTACCTTTGTTTCTTTTGGAGTTGGTTATAATTTGTAGACCTTTCCATGTTTCTCTTGTTCGCCTTCCTGATGGCCCTCTGGATGTCAGCTTGACTGGCTCGATGTCATCAGCCTGAAAGGCAGTGTTGCTGGCAGTGCTGCCTGAACCTCTCTATTAAGCTAGGGATACCGGTGGGGGTGGGGATAGGTTTGGACAAGCTTCTTTGAAACAATGTCATTAATGCAAATTCATGTACCTGGAAACTGCATTTCTTGTACTCGGTGGCATCACTTCTGTGAGCTCTGTTTACCACATTATAAGTAGCGTCCAGATCCCAAGTGTGTAAATCTGTCCAGCTGCTGAAAAGAAAAAAACAGTGTGATTGACTCTTTACAGGTGTCTTTCACTTTGAATGAAGAGCTCACTGTGATTGACGGTATAGAGGATAAGACGGTGTCTGCACCACGCGAACACCCGTTCACCATGCAGTCAGTAGGAGGTCAGACATTGGCAGTCTTCACAGAGACTTCATCAGGTGACTTTCTGTTTTCATCTATCACTGCTTTTTCTCTGCTGTCAACCTCTTTGCTGGCAAGATGAGCTTTACCTAATTGCAATATCAGTTTTCTGTGTTAACTAATACCTCATTAGAGCCACAGGTAAGTTCTTTGTGATTGGGTGATGGAGACGTCCATCTTGCTACTCATTGTACAATTTGCTGTCTTCATGCAGTTTTCCCTTTGCTTGCCCTGTTTGTCTTGGTGTGATCCAAACTTTTTGTAGACTTTTCCTAGAGTGTGACATTGTCCACAGTCCTAACAGTGGGTACTCACAAGAAGTGTACTCTACATCATGGATTAGTGAACACTCAGTGGAAAACAGAAGTCTTTTGTCTTTATCCAGTTTAATTTGTGTTTGTCTCTACATGTTTCAGTTTCAGCGTTTGATCATCTGTCATTTGTTGGGGTTGACATTTTCAGTCCACTGCCAATCAGCACAGACAATTTGGGAATCATTTAACATGGCAGGGACGCTTATCAACACAAATCATCTCTGAATTTGGAGTTGATTTAATTTGTGCATGGGATTGTTTGGCTCAGTTTGAATTTCATCAGTCTTTTTTGTTCTTTCAGTATAATTAGGTTTTTGTATAATTAATTACTTTGCTATGGACGCTGGTGATCTTGAGCTGCAGTGGTTACTTTGGGACAGCATATTATATGTCTGTGTGTGCATTTTAGGGCTGCACAATTTAAATGGTTCATTGAGCGAGGCATTAACCTACAGTTGGAAGAACTTAGACCTGATCAAGAAGACAGCTGCGAAAGCAGTTAGAGGAAGATATGAGGTAGTAAAATCTCAACAATTTAGTAGACCAACAGAAAAGATGAAAAGTGACTATGCCTGATTGGAGAAAAGTGTATTGTTTGAATTAGAGAAGTGGTTTGGTAATATATTCTTATATTTAGTTTTAAATGAGATGCATTTGTGCAGCCCTGCTATGCATGTGTATCAGTGGTGGGACGGGGCATCCGTGCTCCCTTGTTGTGCGGCCATGCTTGCTTTGCTCATGCGCACGCATTTGTACTTGCCAGAGATCGTGCCAAGAAGCTCTGTGTAATTAAAAAAACATTTTTGGTGTGCGACTAAACCCTGGGTGTGGTTCTTATTGTTCGATCCCTTCCATCCCTCGTATTTTTCATGTTCACCATCCCTCCCTCCCTTCCTGTAGGCCAGTCAGAAGAGAGATCTGATGGCAGCAGCTCAGGTTCGGGGGCAGGGACAGGTCCAGGTGAGTCCTCCGTTTCCCCAGCAAGTGACAAAGTTGCACAAAGCAGCTCATGAAGTCAATGAAGTGATTTAGGAATCAGACTCAAGGGGGTTTATTTTTCTCATCAAGTGAAATTTTTGGTATCGCAGTCAAAAGCCATTTACATGCTTTGGAGTACACTGTGTTGGTACCAAAGCTGTAAACACACACACAATATTCATATGTAGACATTTTTAGCTATTTGTGGCCTACAGCTGGCCAAAAGCCTATTTGTATAATTCAAATGAAGCTTCTATACAGTTCGCACTGTTGTGACTAAATCATTAAGATAAGTGTGTGGTGACACCAGGTTGATGCTTCATTTGAGGAGAGTGCCGCTGTGTGTAGTGACGATTGCAATGTCAGTCCAGTTGTTGTATTGTTGGCAGTTATTTGACGTGTGTGTGTACATAATCATGCAACCTTCAAAACTACTTGTAAAAGAAGCCAGTTTTTAATTTAACAGTGTCAGTTTTATATAGGACATTTCATTCATTACTCAAACTCGGTGTTATCGCCATAAAAGATAAAAACCTTTGTAGAGCTACAGTACCTTAAGGCAATAAATATAACAAAATGTTACAAATAAAAAAATTAAAAAAACACAAGGTAACATACACACAGTCACACAGTTATTAAGTGTAAAGCTTGATTTAGACTTCAGGGAGAAATCTACGTAGTAAGTTACAATGTTACCGAAAACTCCTCTTAACCCTACACTGCACCCTACATGCCATTCAGTTGTGGCAGGCTGTGTTGACCCGACTTGCGGCATAGGGATAAAAGGAATTTCCAGTTGCTTCATAAGTTACAACCTAGATTTTCTGCAGAAGCAAAATTCAAAATTCATGAGCCTGAGATTCAAAAGGTTTGCTTTTGAATGTAAACCAACATTATTACAGTTAAGTGAAACTAGAAACTAAATCTAGATATGGAAAAACCATTTTAGTTAACTGAAATCAAAATAAAAACTAAACTTTTGGAGGAAAAAATAAAACTAACTGAAATTATTTTGTGAGTTTGGAAAACTAATAAAAAATGTATATATAGAGAGCAACTATCCGTAGTTTTAGCATTTGTGAGTTTGGTAAAAATGTTGTTACAATCTGCCTGACGGATGAGTTTATTCAGACTCTGGATGTGACAAGACTGAGAGTCAGCTGCTTTCAAAAAAGTCTGTTTTTTACTGTAATACCTAACCGACTAAAACAAAAAGATTTCAAACAATAAAAAGTTAACTGAAAAAAGAAAATCCATTCAGGAAACTAAACTGTACTTAAAACAAAAAGTCAAAATACAATAAAAAATAAAAACAAATTTGAAAAAACAAACTATAAATGTACACATGGCGGTAAGTGACCTTGGATGAGCGTTCAGCTTGGTCCGAGGAATAAGACCTCAGTAACAGGACGTCAGCACATTTAGATGTAATTCTGAGAATAGTTTCAAGATCTGCACTTGGTGACCTGAGAGGTCTTATCGGGTTATAGACACTTGAGAGCTTTATGAACTATAAGAAGGATTTTAAAGATAATTCTGATTGTGATGGAGCCTATTGTCACCATGTAAATGCAAAAGCTCATATGTGAGTGAATTCATGTGGTGCAAATCAAACCTGTCTGATTCAGTGCTCATTTACAATACAGATGCGTGCATTTGTCTGACTAAAGCAGTAAGCGAAGAACTATTCTGAGCCTTGGTGAACAGTTTTAAAACAGTGTTTTTATAGAACTACAAACACAAGAAATGCGGTGATTTAACAAGAATGAAGTGTGGCCAAAACACGTGTGTGCATGTATGAAATCTAATATTTACTAATTAGAAGTGGCAGAGGTTTTTGGTACTGGAAACTTTTTGTTTTTAGTCTGTAGTTCGAGGAATTTTGAGTAATAGCGGTTAAGCAGCCTTTGGTCTTGTGCACATAAATAGTCTGTGGAGCACACCGGATTATTTGCTTCTTAATTTGCATTTGCATTAGAAAACAGTCTGTGCTGGCTACACTGAAAGCCGCTGCCTCACAGGGCTGAGGTATCAGATAACTAATGGGTTCCTAGAAAACTAGAAAGGAGTTTTGTTAACACTTAAGCTAGGATTATACTCTCCACATCCACAAGTCCGCTTTGTTTTGGTTTGGTTTGGGGTTCATTACAATGCACCAACTACACATGCGCCTTTCCGGTATCCAGCTGTCGATGTCCGCAAATAAAGGTGTTATGCTGGATTCTTCTCTGATATAGTTTCTCATACAGCACCTAGCAAAGGAGAACACTTTGATTATTGTTATTAATTTTCTTTCTTGTTTCTAAACTGTTTCCAGTTGTTCATTTACAGCATTTGTTTCTATCCCTTCTCTCTTAAAAATATGCCACAAATTCAGTGGTGCACATAGACTTAAAGTCTGTATCAAGTTTTTTAATTAGCTGCACTCTCTTTCAGATAAAATAGCCTTGGAGGGAGTGGTAGTGCAGAGAGCAGAATGCAGGCCTGCTGTCAGTGAAAGCTATATGAGGCTGAAGAGGTGAGTATTTAACACTTAAAGTTACATGAATGAGCATGGATTGTATATCTGAATGTCTTAAGACTACATGCATGTGGATGTTTTACTAGAAATTCATCTATATGTGTTACATTTATATTTTATATTTGGCAGGTAAAGTACTTCTCCCTGTCTCTCTAACAGGTTACAAATTGAAGAGTCCTCCAAACCGGCCAGGCTGTCTCAACAGTTGGATAAAGCTGTTACCAACAACTATAAACCTGTGGCCAACCATGATTACAACGTAAGAAACCCTACAGAGGAATCTGCTCTTTTATTATTACACTCACTTTTTTAATTTTTCATGTTAGATTTAGTCTACGCAAGAAACACAATTAACTGACATCTGGCCAAGAAATGCTGCCTTTAGTGTGTTCTTAGTTGTTTTTGACAACATTCTCTAAAGGTTTCACACACAAGGTTGACCACATGTCCCACTTCACATAGGCAGTGCCCCATATTTTTGATTTTGAATAATAAACAAAATATGGGACATTGGAGTATCACAAAAAACATATAGATAAAAGCAGGTAATGTCATAGGAAAGGGGAAAATACAAGTGGACTGTGTGTGTGTTGTACTCTAGTCCACCTATTCTCATATTAAAATGCTGTAAACTGGCCCCTAATTATTAATTTTTTCACGTGTTGAGTTTCCATGGATATGAATGGAAAATAAAGGAAAATGTACGTCCTTATTTAGAGAATGAGTGCAAATTATAGATATATTATTTTACTTTGCTGTTACATCTTTAACTTTCTCTGACTAAATTCTAAGGCAGACAGAAGCAAACACACAGCCACAGACACACTCTCTGCTACAATACAAGTCGGCAAGCATTGTTTCAACATAGAATATAGAAGTTGTGTTATTTTTCACTTTGTGTGACTCCTACTGTATAAATCCCTTCAGAACGCATTAAGCAGAACTTCATCTGATAACCAGTTTATCCGTTCATGTACTTTTGGTATTTCCTCTTGGTTCCAGACAGCTTAAGTTGCTTTTCAAAGTAATGAATTTAACATCAATTAATTAATCCCTTGAGATCTAATGAAGAGCTTAAGAGATATTGTGCAGTATTTTCTTATTAAATGTATATAGAAATTGAGCTGTTGCTATTGGGGGGGCTAACTTTGAATTCTCAACAAGCAAATTTGCCAAGTCCCACACCTGATCAATTTAGATGATACATGGTGTTTTCGATAGCCCAGAGCATTATCAGTCTCCCATGAGAAGTAATTAGATAATTGGATAATAGGTGTTTACCTGTCTTCTGCCTGTTTTTGCTGCAGCGTGAGTACGAGAGGAAGAAGAAGGAGGAGGGCAAGAGAGCCCGAGCTGACAAGCAGCAAGTGTTGGACATGTTGTTTTCTGCTTTTGAGAAGCATCAGTACTACAACATCAAAGACTTAGTGGATATCACCAAGCAGCCTGTGGTAAGACTTGGCGGCTTGGTTATAACTCATTTGAAACAGTACTATTGGCCAAAAAAGTTACATTTAGATTTAATTCTCAACAGTATTATCTCATATTGTTTGTTTTTCTTCTCAGATTTACTTGAAGGAAATCTTGCGTGATATTGGCATCTACAATGTGAAGGGAACACACAAGAACACCTGGGAGCTCAGGCCAGAGTACAGGCATTACCAAGGCGAGGAAAAGACTGATGAATAGTTTTTGAACCCAAAGGTCAATACATGCTTTTCACTCGGAGGAGGGGTTTCCTCTTAGAGCAGAGCTTGGTTTGACCTGGTTTCTGTACATCAGGTCTGAAGATGCACTGGACAATGAGGTGGAGTTTTGCAGTCCCATCTTATTGTGTAGGAACAAAAATGGGCACTATGGAGAAATCAGAGGTTAGGCATTGAATTATGCACCACCTTTTTCTGATGTGGTTCCTGTCACAGCTTGAGTGTGCTCAATAGTGTTTTAAGAAGTAGAAGATCTATGACTTGAGGCTGAAAGCAGTGGATCATGTTTTTAAGTGTTTTGTATATCCAATGTGGAGAGGACAAACTTTTTTTAGAAAAGGAACTGTTATTATTGGTATAGGTTCCACTCAGATTTTGGTGACGTTTCTTTTACAAGTCTGTTTTGGTTTTCTTCAATGAAACATGGCTCATCAATTTTCCACATTTGGGTCCACATTTATTGTGATCTTTGCTCCAGATGTCTTCTTTTTAACCCACCTTTTGTGTTATTTTAGGTTGTTTTATATTCGATCGACTTATGCAATAAAGTTTTTTTCAATAGGAAAACATTTTTTTTTTATCATATTTTGATAGCAGCCAGCTTAATACTTGACACAATAACAGAAGCATAAATGTGAAACCACAGTGAAGGCAAATCGGCATTGACCCCCAGTGTGGTCTTCTACTGTTGTAGACTGCCTGCTTAAAAGTTCAGCATGCTGTACATTCAGAGAGTCACTGGTTATAACGAGTGGGTGTTTCAGTTACTGTTGTCTTCCTATCACTTTAAAGTAGTCTGGCCATTCTCCTGACATCAACAAGACATTTTCCTTTTCAGACCTGTAAACCCTAGAGATGGTTGTGGAGTCCCATTGGACCAGCAGTTTCACTTAAAAAAAACAAACAAACAAACAAACAAAAAACAACTTTCCATTTCTGATGCTGTTTGAACTTCAGTAGGTCATCTACATACCTAAATGCCTCAACTTGTTGCTATGCGATTGGCTGGTTAGGTGTAAATAATAAAGAGTCCAATAATTACAATCACTGGACCCTGTACAGCAGGGGTCTCAAACTTGCGGCCCGTATATTGACCTTAAGAAATATAATGGAATTTTGCCCTTGAAGTTACTTTTTTTGTGAGGGAGGATTTGTTTGTTGTTGAGTGCAATGTTAAAATAAGTTCTTAAAAACCAAAAATGATTTAATATGAAGGCAGTATGAGCAGAGTACAAACATGTTGAGGAATTGGCTGTGTTAGTTCAGTGAGAGCTCTATAAAGAAAACAATTTTCACTAGCAGTCAAAAACTAAATGTGTACACTTTTCTGCATTTTTATTGTTAAATACAAACAGAAATATAGCAGAAGTGCTGCCACGTGTCTGGCCAGAAAGAGTACCAATTTGTTTATTTGGTAGTTTAACAAAAGGCTTCAGTTAAGAGTGAGGAAAAAAAACGTCCATTTACGTTTGCAGTTTTGTCTTGTTATACAATATTAGAAAGTTTAAAAAAAAAAAAAAAACACATTTCCAGAAATATTTGTGGGTGTTTATTTTTTGGTACTACTTGAACACTAAAGTGGCCCTCCAATGAGATGAGTCCCAGCAGTGGCCCACAGCTCATTTAAGTTTGAGACCCCTGCTTGTAGAGTAGTGATTGCTTAAGTGTGGACTGCAGTAATAACAGGAATTCAGTACATTTATATAAAACTGGTAATAGGTGGTTAGTTTGTAATATTACTGACATTGACCAACTCGTATTGAAATTTATGTCCCAGTGACAGGTGGTACCTGCCCTTTGGGAAAGGCTGTGCTTCAGTTATAAGGCAGTGCAGCCACTAGTCTAGTATATTGCAGAGAATCACCTATAATCACAGAAAATGATTCTTAATTGTCACTTTACAGTGACTTACTGATGTACAGTTTTCTGTATTATTGTAGGGTCTTTACAGTATAAAGCCCCTTGAGGCAGGAGTTGCAATTTGGCCCTATACAAGTGTTGAATGAATACTTATTAGTCTTAACAGGTGCACAAACTTTTACATTCACAAAAGTACTCATGAAAATAAGGTTGAATAGTTTTATTTGAATTTAAAAAAGAAAAAAAAAAGGTCAGGTTTATACAACACAAATGCTGGTGGCAGATGAAGACCTGCTATAAATGCAGTACTGAAACCACAACATGACAATTACAAACTTGCTCTTCGGTTTCTTTGGCAACAGAAAGTGAATGTGTCCCACTGGGCCAAGCTCCATTTGCTTTTTACAATGCATCCAACCCATTATCTGTAAGAAGGGGTAAAATATTAAATAAAAATAAGAGAAAATAATGTAAACATCCAACTACATAAAAATATCAGTGATCCTGCAATAAACAATTTAAAGTAAGATCTCAGCAATGCCTTCAGTCAACAGTGACCACCATGGCCTGCCTAGAAACCAACAGCCTGTAAATCTGTCTTGAAACCATGTGCAGGTATTAATGTATTTAGTGGGTGAATACTTAAAGCTGTTAAGTCACACCAAGTATTCCCATGTGAACTCGACCTTTGACCATTCCTAACAAGCTTAAAATGTATTCCTCTATTCAATCTGTGCTGCTATAAAAATGAAGCAGTCAGAAAGCGCGAGGAAGGCTCAGTTTAGCATCTCTATGCAAACCCAGAAGCCAAAGAAGTCCGCTTCAGGTCTATCAGTGGATGCAAATTCATGTACAGCCCCAGTTAAAACATTTTAAGCGCTCACCAGCATTCATCAGCTTTTGTCCACAGCTCCTCAGCCTCTCGCAGCTCTGGTTTCATTACCCCATGCTTCATACTCCTGAAAGAGGGGGAAAAAAACCCAAAAAATTATACATAATGGTCTCTTTTCGTGTGCAGGCATGTTAAAATAAACAGTTTATCCTCCCTTCTTCAATCTGAGACGCCATGGAAAATGAGCGATCAGAAAGCGCAGGGACATTTAATATTACATCTAAATATTATAACCCAGGATCTCACAGCAGAGAGCCCAGGCTGTCAAAGATGTGGTCCGAAGCCAGGCTTGGTCACTTTAACTACTAAACAGTAGCAAAGTCTTTACAATGTAAAATCAGTACATACGTGTTCGCACACTACTTGGCAGCTGTCGTCTCAGTTCATATAAAAACACAGCCACTGGCATCAATCGGGCATCAGGCTGAAACACAGCAGTCATCCTGCAGCTGGCTCATACAGGTATTCATCCAGCGGTTGATCTGTTTTTTAAAAGTGCACAAGTTATTAAAAAAAACAAAAACACTAACACTTCATCGAGGTCAGAACAGGTTTAGTTTACCAGGTTTAGCAGATTTGCACATGGAATATGTTAGTTACAAAGCTCGTGTTAGCATTAACATGAGCTAACTAGCAGCAATGGAGCACATCCGGTGCTATGCTAAATCTGGTATTGCTAACGAGCGTCCATTAACCCCTCTTAAAATCAGCTCGCTCTCATGGCACGAGGCATCTCGGCATTATATTTAGCCCCGTGTTACTGCTCATTTCGCTCACTTAGCCGTTAGTCCGGGGTAAAAGAAGCTGGGTTTATTTTGAACAAAAAAAAATTCTAACTCGTGACACAAAATGGCTCGAGCTCATTTTACACGTGCCCATTGATTCACCATAAAACTCAACAGGCGTCATTATCTTAGGTTTCTTTAACTCGACAGTGCGACTGAATATACTTACAGTAGGACATGTCGGGTAAGGAGAATGAACCGCCGAAGTTACGCATTATAAAGTTCTCCAAAAACGCCCTTCACTAGCGGCAACACACGAAATGACGGGCAGCAAAAGGACTGCTCCGAGGTCGTCGTCCGGATTATAAAGGATCCTGGTGGCGGCTCATTGTCGCCCCCTTAAGGCCCGTTAGGAACTTGTAATTCACGCTGTCGCCCCCTGGTGTTCAAAATAGGTCACGGCACATATTTACCGTAATGTCCGAGTGCGCTGCTTTGATATTCGCTCCAGCTTCCTTAGAAAATTACGCGAAGTTAGGCTACTCTTAAAATAATTATCAAAAATAATTTAAATTAGTTTGAGCACAAACTATTATTAGCCGGCGTTGTATGAAAGATATAGATTACAGCGAATAAGACAAAATGAAAAACGGCCCATTCATTAAGTTCAAACATCAAAATGGGGTAAAGACACAAAAACATTAAAGGATAGGATAGGATAAGGATATATAAAATGCATTTCCATCAAATGTGGAACACGGGGCCAACGCGCATGTGCAAGACGACCCCCTTCTCCCATCATTTTCTGGAGGTGAAACACTTCTTAATTGGACTCCGCGAGTTTAAATGCTCCTCCATCAGCTTCCTGCGGATATATTTGACGACATGGAGGCATCAAAGAAGACTTAAGAGCAGGTAATTTGAGACTTAATTTTAGGATGCTCATTTTTTTCATATCTACCTTACTATAATAATTCGTGCAAACTATTTGTTAAAGACTAGGTATATATATCATGGTATTAAAAAAAACACCATTTAAATCTGGCAGCTGAATTAAGAACTAACAGCGGGGGTAATGTTGTCTGAAAAATGTGCCCCTAATTCAAATGAACATTTAGCTTTTTTTCCCTTCCACAGTCAGTAGACGGTGAAGCAACAGCCCAGCTATGTTCAGAGCAGTTTTTGGAATCAAGAGAGATGGAGGAGGAAAACGAGGGGAGAAAAAGAGCCAGAGGCACTCAGGTAGGAACAAAACCACTGGAAGTACCTGTGAAACAGAAATGAGGCATGCATGCTGAACAATGCTATTGCAACTTCTGAGTTGCAACCCCCCCCCCAAAAAAATGTACCCAATATCCCTTTTGTTTGGGGGTCACAATACTGTAAATGGAAAATGTATGTTATGTTGTTCACACTCAGTCTGGTGTTATTTGATGGTAATATTCAGGTTCTCTCTTCTCTTGGGTGATTTAAGTAGAGTCATTTCAATTAGCCTAATTCATCAGTGTGTTCTGTCCTTCACACAGTGTCCCGGTGCTTGAATTTAAAGTGTGTCAGACGAAGTTAGAGTGGGTTAAGCAAACATCCTGACCTACTAAACACACACTGAACACCAGAAGAATTTGTGAGTGCAGCAGATGTATCTGTGCACTTGGCATGAGGCTGTTGTGTCTCCTGTACATAAGTTCAATGTTCTTTAGGATTCTCTGTCGCAGATGAAATGAAGCTGTTTGGGTTTTTTTTTTTTTTTTTTAAACAGTGTAAACTTGTCAATTCGCTGAAGTAAAGATGTGATTTCAGAATGTGTTGCGGAGATACGTAAACATAAGTAGAGCTGGGTATTAGAGCAACCATGTTGCCCATCAATATTTGATAGTGTGCTCCACTGGGTAGAAAGAACAGAGAAGCTGATAGAGAACTGTGTCAGTCTCATTAAAATGATAAAGTGTGTTTACAGTACATTGGCTCTTCTCTGATCATTTGCAGAGAGATGCCACTTTCTGCCTCCTTCTTTAAAGCTTGCCATTAAAAGGCAATGATCGTTCCACACTTTCAGGGATTATGCAACAGCATAATAGATGAATTCATAGATTAGTGCAATTGTGACTCCTTATTTGACTAGTGGTAAAACACACTCATTCAAAGAAGAAGGTAGTAAATGGCATAATTTTGCTACAGGGCAAACTATGGCAATGATATATAATCAGTATTTAAGTGAGTCTCTCTAATCACATTGCTTTGGAAATTATAATGTCTCTTTAAAGGCTGTAATAAGAGTGGATATGAAAATGATTGAAGTATTAAGAGATAATAACTGTAGCCAGTTTAATGAGCGTGATCCCAATTCTTTAAATAGATGATCCGGCAATGCCAACTTTCCATTACCTCACTGGGAAATATGCCTGGAGACACGATGTGTTTGCTGTGTCGCAGCCTTCTGTGAGACATATTTTATAGGCTGATCCTCTTCCTGCGATATGCTAGAACTACTGTAACTGCACTAACTCTGCTTTAACCTTAACACCTGCCCGCCTCTGTCTGCTCTCTACACCCGCCTATGGGTTCCACGCAGGTGATGAGGTGTATGCCCACAGCACTTTGCAGAGAGGCAGCGGCCAGCGTGCCTCTCACTTCCAGGACCGCGACGGCGGCTGCACTGAAAGCCCGGTAAAACTGAAGAGACTGACCAAAGGCGTCTCCATTTCTTTGCCCTCCTCCCCTCTTCTCCCTCACCAGGCCGACATTGTTCCCTCCCAGTCGTGCAGCAAGTTCCCAGGTGGGTTCACTTGAGATGATCCAAACAAAACCGTGGTCTGGATGTGCTGTATGTAACTGAGAGTGACAAGGAGGTGTGCGTCAGGGACTAGCTGCAAAAATAACAGCATGCTTTCACGGGTTTGCCTTGATTAGCGGGGATCGTCTGTGCATTCAGCTGTTCCATACATGTGAAAGAAAATCCAAGTGCATACAGACCGTGCCTCCAGGGCCCAAAAGCATGTTGACAGATTGTCAGAGTAAATAATTAAGTGGGATAACTTAAGGCAAGAAACCTCAATTAGGTGGGTCATTTTTGAAATATTGTACTATTTTGGATCAATGTGCAAAATATTAAGTCACATTTTTGGTCATGATGAAAGAGAAAACAAACCAAACATTAATTTGAGGCCAGCTTATTATCACATGCATCACATCTACTGTTGGCATGACAAACAAAATGTGTTTTCACTTATTCAAATAACTGTGAATTGGGGCACACGCCGGCTAACAGACTGAAATCCAGCATTGTTACGTGGCATTGCCTTTTCTCTTGCTTCCCATGTTTCCTGTCGATCTGTCTCATCAAAGCTTCATTAAACTGAAAATGACAAAAAGTGCAGAAGCAGAATCGCTTATGTGCCCAAGAATGACAGTTATGTGATAAAGAAACTACGTCCTCTTTCAATTCGAAGGTTTTACGTATCAGGATATCATTTTAAAAATGACCTTGTCGTTACCAGGTTATAAAATAATTTACACACAGCAGCAACATGTGTTACAGTATGTCTTTATATCTATATAACAAAAACTGAACCAGAGTGCAGGAGCAGTGTGTGAAAAACTAAGTACACCCCATGATTCAGTAGCTTGTAAAACCACTTCCAGCAGCAATAACCTGAAGTAATCATTTTTGGTATGACTTTATCAGGCTCTCACATTGTTGGAGCCATTTTTGTCCAACTCTTAAGCTCTCTTAAGGTCCTGCTGCAGTATTTCAGTTTGGTTGCAGACTGGGCTTTGACTGGGGCATTGCATCATCTCGATTCTTTTCTTTTTTAAGCCATTCTGTTGGAGATTTGTTGCTGTGCTTGGGATCATTGTCCTGTTGCATGACCCAGTTTCAGTTTTAGCTGTCAGACACTGGTTTCAAATTTGACTCTTGAATACTTTGGCGTCCAGAGGAGTTCATGGTCAATGACTGCAAGGCGTCCAGGTCCTGTGGCTGCATAGCAAGCTCAAATCATCACCGCTCCACCACCGTGCTTTACAGTTGCTATGAGGTGTTTATCCTGATACGCTGTGTTTGGTTTTCTCCAAACGTGGTGCTGTGATTCATTTCCATGTTGGTCTTATCTGTACAAAGGACATTGTTCCAGAAGTCTTGTGATTTGTTCATATGTAACGTTGTAAGCCTAATCAATGCTGACATGTGCTTTCTCCTGTAGACCCTTCCCAACAAGTCATGCTTGTTTAATCATTTTCTAATTATACTGTCATGAACCTTAACATTTAACATGCCTACTGAGGCCTGTAGAGTCTGAGATCATGAAATGCTCAGTTTCTCTGACTGGATTTGTCGGGGGTGTCCACTCCTGGAAAGATTGTCCTGCATGTTTTCCACTCGTGGTGTTTGCTGTAGAGTAATCGACTTGATGGGCATTTATTTAAGAGCATTTGTTTAGCACCACCTGCCACTTACCTTTGTGCTTCATATGGAAGCAGTAAAGGTCTACTTCACAAGACTGCTACTGCATTTTTGCCTTAGTATGTGTTACATAAATAATGACATATTGTAATATTTATGTGATGTTGTTCATCTGAGAATGTATTTATCTACTTTTCTTACTTTACTTACTTTTCGTGATACGTAAAACCTTAAAATTTAAAGATGGTGTGGTTTCTTTTTATGGATTTAATTTTTCAATGTAATTAAAGTTACACTGTGTGAATAAAAAACTGTGATTCATATTAAAGTACCACTTAATTACCCGTAAAAAGCTAATGCTCGGTGTATGTAAACTGGCACTTTCACATTTTTTTTTATTGCTTTTGAAAGTTGAGTTGTAGGTCACAAAGCAACCTGCTTGTATATACTGGTCAATGTCAGGTTTAAGGTGAGCAACTATGTACCTATAGCTTTCTTTATAGTAGGTCAATCAAAAGAAAAATTAGAGCACCAATTTTATGGCATCTTATACTGAAAATGGGTCACATTTAGCAATTTCCTTGATTTGCATATTCTTTTGTGAACTTTAAATATTTTAAAGCTATTAAATACATGGAACAAGGAGTAAATATTTTCAGTAGTAATAATCTTAAAAAAAACCTTCATGTTCTGCAATATTTTCCATATATGAATATGAAATCGCTGCATGAAAGAAAGTTAACTTTACATTTACTCACCTTAGAGGGAACACCAGGTGGCAGTGTGCTGCAGTAAGTACAGCCATTCAGAAAAAGGTGCTATTGCCTTTCATTGCATGCAGCACTGCCTTGTTTTCCCACAGTAAGTGGGTAAGTGAAAAAATATATCTAAATCTATATTAGAGTGTCATGGCTTTTGTTTCTTTGGTGATCAGATATTGAACAGTATGTTAGACTTCAGAGTGTACCCGAGTTGATTCACATGCATGATTCAAACACTAAGAAGCCTTGAGTATTAAAAAAAAAAAAAAAAAAAAAAAACAAACATTAC
>VUQG01003820.1:1609-13219 GCA_015106755.1 Etia nguti
TCCTCTTCTAAAACATTCTCCTTGAGTCTGAGTTTGGTGGTTTCAAGGAGAACGGTACTTGTCTGACTGCATTGTGCCAAGTGTAAAGTTTGGTGGAGGGGGGATTATGGTGTGGGATTTTTTTTCAGGAGTTGGGCTCGGGCCCTTATTTCCAGTCAAATTAACTCTCAGTGCTTCAATATTAAATGCATGCATTTTGGACGATTTCATGCTCCTAACTTTGTGGGAACAGTATGGGGACCTCAACCCAATAGAACACTTTTAGGATAATTTAAAGCAGAGACTGGGACACAGGCCTTCTTGTCCAACATCAGTGTCAAACCTTGCAAATACGCTTCTGGAAGAAATTCCCATAAATACATTCCTAAACAATGTGGAAAGCCTTCCCAGAAGAGTTGATGCTATTATAGTTGCAAAGGATGTGGCAACATTATATTAAACCTTATGAATTAAAAAATGTGACGTCACTCAAGTTTATATGCATTTGATGGCAGACGAGTGAAAACTTTTGGCAATACAATATATTTGAGCCTATATGTATACTGTTTTACATTGAGTGTTTCCACCCACAGCAGTCCACCATGCGCTTCTTCTGGTATATGGCAGCACCACTTGTTTCATCACCAATTGGTTTGTGAACCCCTGTTTTGTGTGATTATGAGTATCACTGTGTTGTTTTTTTGGAGCCAGAAGTGACCGTATTTGGACAAGAGGGTGGAATGCTAAGTTATCTGCTAACACTAGCAAATGTGATTAGCAAGTGGCATCCATAGACTCTATGGGTGCATTGCACAGACACAGATACCTGCTAATAAGAGCATAATTATAAAATGCATGAATTTTACTCACCAAAACTGGAGGACAGATTTCTTGGGAGGTCTGTTAGTATAATAATTAATCACACAGTAAACCCTATTATTTGTCAGATATTTACATTAAAAATGGTCCAAAAGCCACCAGTACTTTAGTTATTTGAGTAAGTAGGTAATGGCACCCATCTATCACTCAAAGCAGCCTTGCCCCAATAAATGTAAGACTTAATATGATTTAAGCAGATGGGTTTAAAAAAAAAAAAAAATCCTCCCACATATTTGATTTAAAAGGGGAAACCAGCTAAAGTGACCTACTACATATTTATATGAACCATAACATGTGAGGCTGTACAGATTGGCTCTCTTTTGGAGCCAGTGTCAAATGGTCATTCAAAGAAATGCAGTTTTTGTTGTTTTTTTCAGCCCAAAAGGTTGCTGCTTGGACTCTACACCAAACAGATGTTGCAACAATCTTTTCTAGTGCTGCCGATGACACCTGGATGGCAAGTTAGCAGATATGTCCACCAATTTGTACACATTTTACAATGTAGACCACACTGTATTTTCACACGCTGGTTCTAAAATGCTTTTTTATTCTTTTTTTTTTCTGAGTGAAAACGCTTTGCTTGCCTCTGCCATATTCTATTTTCATTCATTATTCATTTATTACAATTATGTCTTTTTTGGGGCTTAAAAAACACCCCCCAAAAAACATAATGGCCTTCCAATACTCGCTACATCACAAGGCCAGTTTACTTTTCTTCAAACTAAAGACACTTTACTAAAAGAGTAGCAAATTTCACCCATCTTTCTGTCCACACAGAGAAACTAGCTTGTAGACACATACCCACGCACTCACCATTATTCTGACTGTAACAGAGGCTAGTCCAGGAGGCATGCTTCCCTTTGTGTCCAGGGCCTCTACAGTGAACGTGTATGTGGGCTCTGACTCAGCCAGAGCCTCAAAGTCCAGAACCTTGAGAACTGAAAGCTCGCCTGTTCTGGAGTCGATGTGGAACAGCCGAGTGATGTCCTGGTTCGAGCCTTCAGTTCTGATTCGGTAAGTAAGGTTGGAGTTGAGGTCGGCGTCTATTGCCTACAGAGAAAATGAAAAGGAGAGCAATATCACTGTAATGTGAATTTCTAATACTTGTCAGTAGGACAAGCATTCACATATACTCCCTGCTAGAAACACACTATATTTGTTTAATTAGATCTGTGTTGTGTTGTTGTCAGAAATGCCTGTGGTAGTAACCTTTAAATTACAGCTGGTGGTCCACATCTTATGTTACCGTATGTAATCATTTTAAAGCGCAGCTGTGCAGCTTTATTTCACATTCTGCTGCAGTGTGTCTGCAAGTGTTATCAAATTATCAAATGTTGACTTTTAATATGTTCTATCACTGCGTGCAATATAAATATAATTTTCAATAAATTGTGGATAAATAACTTTAAATTAGTCCCATAGACTGGCATCATTAGGGATTTTTGAAGATAAAGGGATTTATTAAGAACATTAAACACATATTGGCTTGATCGATTTGTGTCTTTGCTAAGGATCGCTAAGATTTGATTAAAAAAATGTTCTTCTAAACCTCTACAGTGCTATAGAGATTTAAATGATAACGCTAATACTGAGAACAGAAAAAGAAGTAATGTTTTAATTAAGAAACATGTAAACATATAAGCTGTGATTGCTCTCAGAAATACACTGAAAACAAACAGAAAAAAAAACAATTGTTCTGGGGAATTATCGTTCGTTAGATCAATGGCTGGTAGGGCAGTACAAACAATTAACACGCACATAAAAACAGCATAAGCAATATAGAACAGTTCCTTTAGGAATCCATTCATTTGTTTAAAGACTTGTGAGTAGCACTGAGTTGGTTCTTCAGATAAAAAATACATGCCAGAGTTATCTGCTGAAGAAATTACATTTTATAATGCAGGGCGTTTTCTCAAAAGTACCTTTCTTTGCTGCACTGTTTATCTGCTGATTCAGATATAACTGTATTAATCTAAAACCAACCAATGCATCAGCAGAGATGATTTATTTGTCATGGTCTAGTTTCAGTAAGTTTTTGTTTACAACAAAGCCTTATTTACACCGGAGAACTTTTTCACTAACTTTTTTACACTTCGCTAAACACCTAAGCTACAAACCTGCCTGTTCCTCTTTACAGACACTCACCTTTAATTGTAATATGACATTGCCCTTTGGGCTGTTCTCAGGTAGATTGACATTGTAAGTTTGTTGGGTGAATATTGGGCTGTTGTCGTCTACATCCAGAACGGTGACATGAAGTGTTAATCTGGATCGCCGTGGATTCTCAGCCCCATCCCAGGCTTCGACCGTGAGATAGTAATGGCCTTTAACCTTCAGAACAACATAGATTAAAATTTAGCATTAACAAAGCTGCAAACAAAGATGACTTTCTCACAGCTTTCTTCCCACACCAACAACTCAAATTACAGTGTGCATTCATGTCAACCAGATCTACATTTTGAGCTGCTGGATATGTCACCACTATCCCAACTCTTCAGCCACCTATCCCTTCTTTAAATTTTGCTTTTAAAGGAGCCGGAGTTTCTTGTTATTTTTTAAAGTGGACATGAGCAATATTTCTCCAGCAACAGTTTTTCACACATTTTCAGTCCAGTTCTTGTAACTGATTATTCTCAGAGGAATGTTTTTTGCTTTGTTTGTTATAGACCTATAGTAGAATAAAAGAGGTACCTAACTAATGGGATGATCCATTGTTGTGTCTAGACATAACTCATCTTTATGCACTTTATTATTAGCAACAAAAACACAATTTTTTCACTCTACAAAAAATGTCAACAAATCACAGTCTGAAAGGAAAAAAATTCCCACAAGCTATTAGCTAAAAAACTTTCATATCTTGATACGATGCGCAGCGTGTCCTTAAAAAATCTAAGCAAACTAGACAACTGGAGGACAAAAGAAAAAGTATTAGTCCAGGATGGCAAGTTTACAGCATATGAATAGTATCTGAAAGTCATGTCGTTAAGAAATAAAAAAAAAAAATCTAGGAAAAAACTGGCCCAGTATCCAAGAGAAGCTTATGACCCTTCAGTTGATCTAAATTGGTGTATTTTTACCGCACCGACAGTGTATTTAGCCCATGAGTTCATGAGTTGCACAATAATATCTGGAAAAGTTCATCTTTCACTCCAACGGGAATGTTAATGCCAGATTTTGACAGAACTCCTCCAACATCATCAAAAGATCAAATTTAAGAGAAGTGGACATACAGATGGATGTGCAAACCAAAAACACAATTCTTCCAGCCATTCCCGTCTGCGCAGTTATGTCATAAAAATATTATTACTGTTTACAGTTGTCTGCTTTGCATTAAACTAATTAGGAACAAAAGCTGTAGCCTCGTCTGACCTCTCTGTCCAGTGGCACTGCAGTTGTAATGGCTCCAGTGGCATTGATGGAAAACAGCCCCTGGTGGTTTACGAGCCGATAATGGACCTGACCGCTTGCCCCCAGATCTGGATCTGTAGCCTAAACCAGACACAGAAAAAAAAGCACACGCTCACACGTAATAAGAAAGGGGAACTCAAAGGTTTAATCAGCAGTTTTGAAATGCAAGCAGCACTTCAGGCTGCCTTTGAGGTGAGTCATTCTTTTAATAAAAAGTCCTCTCAAATTAAACAAAGTACATGTGTAAATCAATGATGTACAACTCTTAACATTTTTTTCAATCTTGTTAACAACTGCATGGTTTCTCTTTTGAAATCAGGAAAGATATTGGGTGGGTAAGGGGGTGAGTGAATATATGTGTGAGAAGGAGAGATAGCTGTGAATGATGAGAATTATTAACAGCATTCCCTGCCGTACAGTTTCATGAGGGGGCTTTATGTATTGGCAGACTTTTTGACAACTTTTGCCAACCTAAATTGAAAGCGGGTCAGAGTTACATGAAATGATCTGTCTCGCCATATCTTCTGACCTCAACTTTATTCAACATTCTTTTAGCTATTGCTCCGATACAAAAATCTAAATGTTTTTCTGTATTGATTTGACAAGGGTGTCGAGACAAACTCGAGGGATCTGCTCTCTTTTCCCCTGTTGTTGGCTCTCTTTTCCCTCTTATTGCAACTTGTCCAAAGGCGTTAAAGTTACTTCCCACCAGCAAATCTTAAACTTTTCCAGAGTTAATGAGACAGTGGTTTCAATTTTCACTTGGAAGAAAGCAAATCACTGTCTTCTTTTCTTTTGTTGCACCGCTTTTATCTGGCTACCCCTCTGCATCTGTTCTCCAGTCAAACCCTTCTCCACATCATCTCTTTCAACTAATAAAAAAAAAAGGTAGTGAGAAGGTGACAAATTGCAAGCTGCTGTTCCTTTCACCCTGTCTACATGTTCATCTTGTCCAATCAGCATTCTCACTGCATTAAAATAGATGAGGCCAGAGCAGGGGAGAGGAGAACAGAGGAAACATTAACATGACGCGCGTGCGTGTATTTGTGTGTGCGGGCCTATGGTTTGCTTACATTGCTGTTTCATACAAGTTCCCAGAAGTGAAATATAATTTGAGAGTCAGTGGCAAGTGTTAAAAATAATTGCTTCACACCTGTTCTTAACAGTAAGAAAACTGTGAGTGCACGTACTATGTCTATGCAGGCAAGTTATGCTCAGATAATTAGCAATCTGTTTATACAGCATTATTAAACAACCTTAAACAACTGTGCATCAACCTGGTGTGTTAAATGGTTATAGTAATAAACAGTGATCCCAAGCCTTCGAATTTCAAGTTTTAGAACTAAAAATGACCTGTAAAAACCACAGTTGGAGCTAAATTCAAATGTCAATGCCTCCCTGGCAACTAAAGATTGCAAATGGCTCATGGAAGTAACTGGTACTTGCTTGGTAAAAGCGGTTACAAAGAAATATATGCTGCTGCACCGAAAACCTTCTTGCAATTGCTTTGGTTGCTAGTGGGTTGCAGCAGTTGCTCATTGTTTGCATGGAAGTTGCCAAATTGCCTGCAAACAGTTGACATCTACTCTCTGAGTTGTTGTGAAACTGTGAAAATTGCAACATAAACCAAAACAGGAGACCATTTGGCTTCAAAGAAAAAGTTGAGCTTTTTCAAACATTTTGGCTGAAGCAGTACGACAAAACTTTTACTCGTACTTTTACGTTCTCTGTTTCCGTTTTGCGAAAATGGAATGTTCCATTTCTGCCATCTGCTAGTGACCAAGGCAATCACAAGGAGATTTTTCTGGTGCAGCATCATATACTGTACTTCTTTGCCTGATTTAACCTAGCGACCACCAACAAGCGCTTGTCAGCCAGCTAGGGAGTACAGAATTTTTTCTAGCAACCAGTAAGCAACTTCCATGTGACTGAAGCCTTGTATGTAATACAAGTTAAAGAGAAGCTTACATCAACTCAACAATTATAAATTACTAAAGAAACAAATGGACACACCAAAACATAGTAACCAGAACATAAGAAAAGAGATTGAAATGATTGACTTAAACAAAAACACAGAATTACAGCATGATATGCTTAAGGTTAAAAATAAAGCAGCCATTAACTGAGATGGTAAATTTGCAGAAATTGAATTTTTAAACAACTGAGTTGCAAATGGTCAGGTTTTTGGAGCTACTAATGTGCCAATGTGTCAAGAATGCAGTGATGAATGTGATCGTGAAGAGGTTTGCTAGAAGTCATGCTGACCTGCTGGAGTAGGACAGAAAACTGAATGGAAAGTGAAGGGAACCTTTAAAGCAGTCCACGAATGCTAATTATCTAAGGGAGAGTTTTCTCCTCAGACAGAAACAGGTCATGGTCAGATCGCTTCTCATGTCATAGTCTCTATTTATTTCACAGTAATTTGTAAAACGTTGTCCCCAATGTCCATCTGAACTCCAGAACGAGCAAAAATTTACTTTCTGCTTGTTAATTCTCAAGGCCAACCTGAACTACTGTATGCTTAAACAATTAGCTTTAATTAAAATTTTGATTATGCACAGTCTCTTTTCCTGTGGTCCTTGTGTAATTACTTTGCAATCCATTCCATAGATCGGAGTCCTGAATAAAGGTGCCAAGGGTGCACTCATCACAAGGTGTTTTCCTAGTACACCTCTTAGCAATTTGATTTGAAGGTGGCATTGTGATGCACTTTGAAGGTAAGGGTTAATGGACACTTACAGCTGTGGGCACACCTTACTCTTCTACCATCTGGCCTACAATTCCAAAAGGCTTCCAGGGTCACATAAGCTTTCTTGTCTAGATGGCAGAACTAATAAATTTGAAGCCCTGTATGAAAGTCTGTTGATCAAAGGGTATTCTCTGGATGGCTGCTTTACTTATGGTTGTTGTTTACATGTTCAGTGTTGCTGATTTGATCCTATAGTCTAGCTCTGTCAGGACCAACTTTCTTCCAGAACTTCAAGGGGCTCTTTGAGGGTAAAAATTTTGTAGTTTGTCAGATACAATTTGGATAAATTCTCTTTCAACAAAGGTAATACCTTGACAACCATCGGCTATTAATAACTGTACTCTTAGATGAGGATAAAAAACTGACAAAATCAATTTGAGATCAAGGTAACACAAAAAGCAAAGTTTTTTTTTGCCTACTTTGCAACAACACTGTGGAACAAGAGTGTACAGTCATGCTAGCAAACTGACAGCACAGCAGTGCTTTGAGCATTATATATAGTGTATATAGAGTGTATGTCCCCATTGTAGTCAATGGGGACACATAGCATAGTCCTAAATCAGCCTTCTGTTTTAACAAAAAAAGTAAGGGCATAAAGAGAAAGGATATCTGCCAGCAAATCCCCTAGAACACATTCACAAAGTGCAGATTGGGCATCTGTGTTACACAAATTCAACATGGATGGGAAAGTTTTAGATGAAAAGGTTGATATTTTTAATTAGCATGTTAATGTATTCACGAATTACATTAAGAGATAGTAGTTTGAATCCTAACCTTAAAGCTCCCTAAAGAGTAAAAGTGTACAGTACCGCATAAAAGTCTCAAGCCACCCCTCATTTCTTTGTATTTTGCTGTGAAACTGGCAGAGGTTCAGCAATTTAATAAAAAGTGCAAACATAAATAAAGATACAATATATAAGGCAAAGCCAGAGGCTGTACAACTCTGACAAGCTTGAGAGTAAATATCTGGTATGACCACCTTTATTCTTCAGCACAGTCTGAACTCTCTGACAAGCTTTCTTGTAATTTCTTTAAATAGTCTTCAGGAATAATTCTCCAGGCTTCTTGATGAACTTTCAAAGCTCTACTTTAGGTGCTGGCTGCCTTCTTTTCTGTTCTCTGTCGAGATGATCCCACACTGCTTTAATAACGCTGAATGAATTTAATAGCGGAATGTATGAAAAAGCCTCCACACGGTGTTTTTGTACTCATTCATCTTTCCTGACTCTGTCTGTACATACAGATGTACATTGGTGGCAATTTGAACCCTAAACTTCAAATCAATCACTCCACAAGATTGTACATCATGCCAAGACATGCCACCTTGTTGGTGTAAAAATGGTGTAAAAATACTAGTGTAAAAATACTATTTTATGGCTGTCAGACTGTTAATCTTTGGCATTTTCAGTTTTTTCAGCCACAGAAACAAATTATATATGTGTGCGACTGGCTGCTAGTAGTAAAGTGCCCCAAGGTACTGATTTAAAATTGGTTGAATGATGGTTTTATTTTTCTTTTCTGGTTTTTTTTTTTCCAGGCCTGCCCCTTGGTCTTTTGTCTTTCCAATCTACCTAAAGATAAAATTTAAAATTGGCTCTTTCGTTTGTTGTCTGTCATGTTTAGACACAATACTTTTCAATCCCTTGAGTTGGGTACCTTTTAAGAAAGTAACAGGTCAGTATTAAATGGATTTTTAAAAGGTTCCTCTGAAAATGGTCAGGTACAATGACTGGACTGAAAATAAGTGAAAAAGCAGAAAATGTCCAAAGAAAACTCTGAAAGACCATCAGGAAAAACTGGGGAACGGTTGCTCAAGACCATATTAAAAATATAATAAACTCTCTTTGGAAGCAAATTATAAAGAAGTAAGTGGTTGCTCAAGACCTTTGCATATTACTCTATGTTATATTATTTTATTGTGAAATAATTTGTTTTCGGATTTTCAGTGTGTCTATAGCTGCTTTTTGAGTCTTATATAATCCACTGTTTCCAGATCCTAATGCACCCTCTCTTCCCTAAAGCAAGCCATCACCAAAGAACCTCTGAAGGTCAAAAACTATCCTGTACAGGTGCTGTTTGGTTACAAGTTATTGTGGTTACAGGCAGGACTACTGCCTGTAATGTGTCAGAGATGGCCTCATCTACATTAAAATTAGTACAGTATTTTTTGGACTATAAGGCGCACTTAAAATCCTTCAATTTTCTCAAAAAATGAGAGTGTGCCTTCTGGTACAATCCGGTAGCCTTATGTATTAATTCTGGTTGTGCTTACTGACCTTGAACCGATTTTATGTGGTAAACGGCGCTCAAAAATCTGTCAAAATGTTTTGGTATGACTTTGGTAATCTACGAAGCCGCACTGCTTGATGGATTGTCGGAGCATTATGGCTACCGTAGTCAGGAGCCTCGTGGAGTAATATGACCCCTGCTTCAACATAATATTATGGGGTGTGTATAAGGACCCCAAAATGGAACCTGTTAAGAGACATGCTTACAGGCCGAAATCGCCCAACTGTTAAACTCAGACAGTGAAGATGAAGAATTTGATGGATTTGTGGAAGAGGAATGAAATGAAAACGTGAGTGCATTTTTCTGTATTTTATGTGTTACAGCTGAACAATGTTGAGAGTTATTGTGAATGAGTTAAATAAAGTTTGACTTATCTGACATTTTTGTTTCGCCTTATAATCACCTTATAATCCAGTGCACCTTATAGTCCAAAAAATACGGTACTATCTATGGTTTTATGGTTTAATTATTTGCTACCAAAAATTGATTATCATGAGCTTTATATGATCTTTTAAAAGCGGAGCTGGGTTGACAGCAATTATTGTGTGAAACCAACCAATGGTTCTTGGCTTACAAAAAACCCCAAAAACATTGTAAGGCTGAAGGCTAAAGTGTAAACCTGCCAATTTTAAAAGCTTAAAGGCTTGCTACAATAAAACAATCTGTAAAAAGCTAGATTTACAATTGAATAGTATTTAGAAATGATCTTTGGAAAAAAGAAAAAGTCACTAAACCAAACAGGAAACAGGGGCCATACATCTTTACTTAATAAGAGGAAAATCCTTATGTAAAGACTTTAATAGCAATATTGTCAACACTGTCAGTTGAATAAGTTCATCTAACCCCCATTACTCAAATCATATTTACCTTCTACCTCATTTGCTGTACTCCAGTCACTACTTGCTAATGCGGTGACCCATTTTTGTCTGTTTCCCCAATTTTGGATCATTAAAGTTTCATCGCATCTCACACAGCGACTATTAGAATTAATGAAAATTAGACTCCATCTTGTCAGTGTTATGACTCAAAAAAAATGAAGTCCTCTTGATGTGATTCGTATTCAGTGATTCATTACTATCTGGGGGTAAAACTGTTATAAATTTAATAGAGAATCCACATAATGGATGATTATCCCGTGTTGTTTGAAGAAAGGCGTGAAAGAAGTGAGACATGGAAAATAAAAGAGAGAGTAAAGGTAAAAAGGCGAGAAGGCAGAAAAATGCAGTTTTACAGCTTGAAAACGAGGAGACGTGGACAAAATGTGTGTGCTTATTTTCTTTACTTACTTTTACATGTGTGCAAATAGAGTAAATTGTTAGTCTTAAAAATTTGGGGGAAATATAGTGGAGAATTAGACGAAAAGATTAATACCACACACAGTCATTTGTCAGCTTAGCTTAGCTTAGCGAAAAATACAAGGATAATCAACGAGCCTGGCACTATCCAAAAGTGACAAAATGTCTTTACTGTGTACAAACACAGTTATAGTGCTTATTAGGTCATTAACCAATGTAAGATTTATGTCACGTTATGCCATAAATTAACAGTACTGATAATGATCTTTATTTAATGTTTCTGTAATACCAGTATACGCAAGCCCTTTAATTGAAATCAGCTCAGAAAAATTAGTTTAAGTGCTTGAATGTTGTGCTTGACCAGTTTGTCACTTGAGAGAAGTTCAGTATGCCGGCTTAAATTTGGGCTTAAATGATTATAAACTAGCATAGGCTGTGGTGTATCGTATTATTAATGTAATATATGTAGTATCCCTGTGTAAAAATAAAGGCTAATACATAACAATACATTTTTTTTTTAGATTTAAACGAGTTCTAGAATATTTGTTATTTTTATGACACCTGTTAAGCACTGTGTGTCATATTGAGAGTATTTCTAAGTAAGCAGTTGTTGACTACATAAAAATTCTGTACTATAATATAAAAGCAATTGTATTTAAATTTATATGACAATGATTGATGAGTGTTTAGCGTCCAAAATATTTTTTCTTCCATACGAGTTGAATGGCAGTGGCTTAAGATAGTGACAGAATTTAAAATTGTTAGACTTTTTATAATGGGTTAGACCCCTGCAATGTGAGCAGCACTAACGTTTGCTTGGGTTTCTTTGTGCTAAGTTAATCTGGCCAAAGCATCATCTTGGACAAATGGTGAACTGGTATCAGTCTTCTTCTCCACTTGCAGTGTATTTCCAAATAATTCTGGAAAGAGAACTTTTTGTCAAGATGATGTATACTCAGAGTCCTTGACTGTCCTTGGAGACAAAGTTAAAGAAGCAAGGCTGAGTTGTGG
>VUQG01003822.1:0-12908 GCA_015106755.1 Etia nguti
GAGCTTAGAGCGGTAGTCAGTGGAAACAGTGTCGTTTGCTACTGCAGTTCTTTTTGAGGTTTGTAATGTCCTCTGACAGAAGCCGAGCCCTATTTAACTGCCTCCTACATTGACACGCAATTTAGTTTTTGCTAATTATAGGGTACAGCGGTCATAAATTATTCCCTGCTCCTTAGCTCTCTCTCACCCTCTCTCTTTCTTCATACACAGACAGAAACACACACACACACGCATCCTCACTAATCATACAAACAAAATTACCCATCTGCTGATTTTCACACTAAGCCTGAATGTTATGCACAATAGGACGGCACGGACTGACTCGCGCTGGGAGAAGGAGAGAAGGAGAGAGCAGGGGAAGAAACAAGAGCAGGGAAAATCCAGCAGTTCATCTCTCCCCTGCTGTTAAAGGCCATTCATAAATACTCAGCCTTCACTCTGCCTCACATTCACAGATTCTATCAGACTCCGGCGCCTCGGCATATCACAAGAAATGCTTTAAATTATCACAACACAAAAATGCTAGAGACATAAAATGCATCTTGACAAGAGAAAAAGAGCAGAAGCTAGAAGACGGCAGCACCAAAGTGCCTGCTAACAACAGAACATGCATGAGCTCCCCAGCTATAATAATGAGACTTTCATAGAGCTGATATATTCAGTTTGCATGCAGCAGTAAGGCACTTTCAGACTGTAATGCTGCAAATGCTGAAGAAAAGTGGTCTTGTGTGCCACTATATTGTGGAATAACTGGATCACCTTAGACAGAAAAGCTAAATGCAATGAAGGCATGTTGGTACAGCCAGAAAACATATTTTAAATATATTTATATCTGGTTTACATGTGTACATTATGTAGGATATAGTCTAAAAACCTACTGAATATATAAATAAGACTTGTAGACTTTACAATAAAGCAGTGGCATAATTTTGTTCCTAACGATTTTGCTTTAGGAGCAAAATCAGTATTCATAAAATAAAAAGGTTATTTCCTATTATTTTTTTTGTTTCCAATCAACCTACAGCTCACATTAGGGTTGGATAAGAACGGGAATAAATAAAGAATAGTTTAAAGCACAAGTTGTGCCAATGCTACTGTCCACAGCAGCAACTTATTCACAACTACCAACTCACAACTGGCTGAACTTTGAGATGTCGACCTGAAGCTCTCTGCCATGATTGTGGTGTTGGTGCTTTTGGAGAATTTTCAATGCACTTATCTAACAAGTAATATGACACGCTTTGCAGTTAGCTCTGCAGCCATCCAAGCCATCTGTGCTCCAGTTATGGTGACTGAAATGCTACCATTGTATTTGTATGCTGTTTAACACTAATTAGCAGATGCACCACTACAATTGATGGATGCTTACTAATCAACATTGCTAGCATTAGCTGATAACTATAATTACTGCTAATTGTAGTCACTTCTGGCTCTAAAAATATAGCATTACGAGAACCATGATGCTTAACTCAAAGCTTTAAAACCAGAAAAGCTTACCAAACCGTACCTTTGTTTAAATATGATCTATGATGCTAAATCAGGCATTCAAGGAAAAGTTGAAAAGTGCCAAGGAGCTGTGTATTTCTAAATGATCGTGTCAGATCTATGTTGAGTTTATTATTTAATCCAGGTCAATTCTGTCTTGACTGACAGCTGGACTTGATAGGCAGGACAGAAATTTAACGAGTTAACATTAGAAAAAGGATTTCGCCATGTGAGGGCTAAACGCAGGTATAAAGAATGCACATATATTTTTCTCTCTTTTTTGTCTCCCTGTCTGGTCATAAACGTCGAGTATCCACAAGGGGAAAATGCTCCAATTCTCCCATTTCTCTCCTTGAACGAGCTCATAGATTCCTCCCCTCCTTCCTACTATGCTCCCTCTCTGCCTCTTCATCTCCCTTGTCCTGATTTCTTTCTTATTTCACAGAACCTATTTGACCTGCGCTGAGGGGCTCCATCTCTCCCTTACGCTCTTCTCACAGAGCCAACGGACTTTCTTGTGCTCCCAATTATATTGAGCATTTGCGGTGCACACCTTGCAATGTGTCTTTAATTTGGTGCTAAGTTTGCTTTCTTCATGTTTACAGTACATTCCAAGACACTAAGAACAGTTGCTTGGAATCACAACTGAACCTACACAACCTGCAGTAACTTTTTTTAATGACTTAAAACAGTCATGCACAGATGAGAGGAGCCAACCGGCATGTTTAACAGAGCATGTCAAAGCGAAATTCCTTTGTTGCAGAGGCGACCTGTCTCCTGGCAGTCTGGGGTGCGATATTGAAGAGCAAGGCTATAATAAAGACCTGGTTCCCTGTAGAGAAAACACTCGTGGCCAGTTTCACAGACAAGGATTATGCCTGGTCCTAGACTAATTTGCCTTTTCAGCAGACGTCTCTGTTGAGAAATCTCTTTAGTTGGTGACTATGCGTAACTGGCCCCCTGTGTCTCTTTCCTGAAGTTTCTTCAATTCAAGTGTGTGGCCTTTCTCCTCCTTTCTCTTTGTGAAAGCCGTAGACTGACTTAAGCTTGCTCCATCCATATTCTCACCCCGCTCCCCCTGGCGAGGAGTCTAGATTTAAGACTTCAGCAGATAGCACAAGTTGTACAGCTCAGGCGTATTCATCACGTTAAATATCTCTTAGCCTTCCGCTCTCTCGGTGTAGATTATTCAAATGACGGCTCCCTCATATTTGGAATTAGGCTGTAGACATATCGGCTCATAAATTGGCCCGATCCGACAACCCTCTCCAGCAGCAAAGAACTCCCGTGATGTATGCTCTTGTGTGTCATAATGTACTATTATTCCATTTGAACATGCTAGTGGGCCCTGTGTCTGTGTCAGCTGTCCAGATTAGAGTCATAAAACTTGGTGCTTAGATGATCTGACATTTCACCCAGGCTGTAAAATCTCCACAGGCTGATCATGCTTTCAAAGTGTAAATCCAAAGCTTGCAGTAAGAGCACTGAGATAGGGTTGTGCATGCTAATGGTATGGTAAATTTGTGTCTGTGGCCACAGTACAACTGGGTGTGTTCACTTTTATTTGTGTATGTGCATTTATCCCATTTACTCAAACACATCCTCTGATGAGGTCTGCATGAATTTATATATGCAGGATTTAAAAGACCTAAAACAAGAGGCGTTTAGGAATCTTAGCTCTGATTGAATGTATTCATCCATGATGACTGAACACACGTGTGCACAATAAACTGTACAGTATATGCATGAATGGGTATTTGCCTAGCTACTGCTCTTGTCCCTGTATGAGGACTTCAAACTTTCTGTGAATATTCAGTGCACTCTCCTGTACTGTTTGTGTTCGCATCTGCGTGGCATGATCAGTATCTCCACAATCCATCGGGTGCGGTGGAAGCAGGTTGTACAAGAGAAGGAAAGGGACAATGAATGACATTGACAGGCAATGTGCTCCAGAAAGTCTCCCTTTTCTAGGGGCAGCGAGTGGATCGCTGATAGCAGATGTGTGTCTAATTGCAGAGGGACTGGGCGCCCTGGATACGTCTCCTCTCCTCTGCCTGCCAGGAAGCTAAGCCCCCTCCAGAGCCCCCAATCACTGCCTTAATTAGGGGGCCTTATCTCCGTCAATCACAGTGCCTTTCCCTCTCCTCTGCGGCCCGCTGCACGGATAACAGGGTAACAGGCCTGGTCAGGATGGTGTGGTGTCACTGAGGATGAGGAAGAATGGAGACAGGAACGAGAGGGTGAAACGCCTCAGGGGGCTGACAGAACTAAAGGAAGGATCAGAAAGATGTGTGTTTGTATGTCACTGCGTGTGTGCTCAGGTGTGAATGTGCTGTGCTTGCACAGGGTGGTGGAAAATTACTGAATTTCCCGGAGGAACCCACCCGAGGGATTAATAAGGTTTCATCTAATCTAATCTAATCTAAAACTGTAAAAGTGGAGGTAAGGATGTAAAATGTCTTTTTAATTCAAGTAAGCCTAGCTTCCGAAGATCCATCTATACAGATCTACTGAGCGAATGCGCTGGCTCAGTTGGAGGTTAAGTGCTTTGCTCAATGGTAACTCAACAGCAGCTATTGACTGAGAGCAGCACTGAGTGTATTTACCTTCCCCTCCCACATTTTTCTAGTTTCTTCTCATGGCTGTCAGACACAGGAGCATTTATTTACCCTTGAGGATACTGCCAAGTCTAAAATAAAATGATACAATAGTAACTACAATATACTGTTTATATGGGATTAAACAGGCAAAAACTAGTGAAACTTGGTATAACATGCTAATGATGTCACTATCCTTGGCAATCATATCAAAATTCATAGATAATCCCCTATAGATAGTGAGCTTTGGACTCACTGCTCCATCCATAAGTGATGTATATATTAATAAAATTATAAAAACGTAGAAATCTGGCTTAAAAGGGCATCGTGATTTAATTAAAAAAATGTCCCATTATATTGCCACTAAAATCCGATAGTTCAACACTGTGAGAAGCACAACTGTATTTGACGAGAGGAATGCTGCTTTTCATATGTTCAAACATTGCTTTGGACTCGTTCACCGAGTGACACGAGAGGATTAATGACTAAATATGAGCTTTGCCTGAGACACTCTTTGCTCAGCTGAGCTTGTAACATGAGAGCTGAAGGTGGTAACCTAAACAAAAAGGCAGACGTGGCTCAACTCAAGAGGTTTAGGCAGTCTAACATATGCAGAGCCTGTTATATCTAATATTACACCACATCAGAAAGAAATCAGCTTGTGGCTTTGCTCGGCGTTTCTAATAGAAATTGTTTTGTCCTCAAGTTATCATCCAAATAGTTTTTTTTAAAAAAAAAGGTTTTTATCTTGCAGTCAACTACTGCAGATAAAAATACTTTGTTCTCTGTGGAAGGGTTTTAGAAAAATCTGATGATATGTGTTGCCGTTTCTCAGAAAAATAAATATGATCAAAGGATTTTAAACATGAGTGTATTTAAGGTCATGCAAATGGACAGAAATAAACTCTCAGCACTCAATCCCCCTACTCATAAAAAATTCTAGTTGTGATTTTGACCTCTATTTATTCACCCATCCTCCAGTCTCTTAAAAATGTTGTTATATAAAACACTGGCACATCCTGTCCACTGGCCCTACTTTTGTATAGGAGTTTGTTAATTCTCCATTATTCGCTTAGAAGCAATCTAGTAATTTCAGAGATAAATTTGTAAAGTCCCATTTTTCAAGTCCTCTTTCCCCTGGAAATATTCCATGTTTGAACTGTGTGAACTATGATGCCACGATTAAAGGGGAACATTTATCACATAACCCAAAAAACCTTCACAGAATCTCATGCAGGACCACATGCAGTATGTAGTTGAGTTAATAACATTTAGATTTGGTTATGCAGGGAAGACTGTTAGAGATTTGAGAAGACAAGAGTAGCATTAGAAATAATAACGAGGGATCTCATATAGCTAAACTTTTCCATTCTGCTGGACATAGTGTTTGCCATGTATGGTTCAGGAGTATTGAAGTGAGGCAACGATAGAGAGGGGAGGCATCTTCAAAGTGAGGCCTGTTGGATATATCATCAAACAGTGTATCCTGCAGGATTAAAAGAGCAGTTGTTGTGTTTCTCGTTATTTCAGTATTTCGTCTGTCTTTAGTGAGATGTCTTGTATGCCTTATCAGATGTCCTAGGGTAATCAGTTCATTTATTTTTGTGCACTTGTGCACACTGAAACAGAATAAGACACTTAGGAATTTTTCTTATAATGGGTATGGGTTATATTCACTAGACGCCATCTAATGTTCAGGGTTTAGTTTATTCTGTAAGTGTTTTCTGTATGTTGACCTGTTACTGACGCAGAACTTCGACAATCTCTATTTTTATGACATACATAATCATTTCTTCCAGTTTGTTATTCATTTTCGATGAGTCGATGATTGTCAAGTGCAATAAGAGATGATCATTGTTCCCTCACATGGTGCTTTAATGTCTGGCTGAAATGCACTACTGTACATTTTATCCATCTGCAGTTCCACAGTGACACAGCATTGCAGAACAAGACCATGGCACCATTTCTTTTTAATTGCAACTCTTTTGTTCTGTCCATCAGAGCACACTAACCTTTTCAAAAACTGAAAAATACAGGAAGCAGAGGATGTAGGAATTTAGCTGCTTTCTTAAAAAAGCAAAATAAACCAAAACAAAAAGCCAAAAGGAAAAAAAAAGCCCAAATAAAGGACCATCCACTGAACAAACACCAACTAAAAATAGTTTGAAGAGGGAATTTTTCCTGTGTGAAGCTTAATCATACGTTGTCTCCCTTAACTGGTACTCAGTTATCAAAAATTTGGAAACCCTTGTCCTTGTTGATGTTACAAAGGCTACAAGTATTATTCTTGTTTGTCGAGGGTAGTGGAAAATACTCTTTTTCAGTGCCTCTGTGCTCCGCACTGATTCAACTGATGCACTTTCCTCAGTGTATCCTGTTGACGATATAATTCACACTCTTGAGCAGAACGGCTCTCTTTCTCTTTGCCCTGCTCAGCCTAGAATCAGCATTGCCGCAACAACACTTCCTCTCTACTACAGAGCGGCAACACCTTTCACAAGATGATTCATTTGGCCTACTTGTTCACTGAAATCCTGTTTACTGTTTGGTTTAGCTTGAGAAGAGATGGCAAAAAAGAGGCAGTATTTTTTTAGTCACCATATAGAGCCGGGATGCCAAAGTCATTTACCTCATGGACCACAAATAGCTCCGTTTGATTTCAAGTGGGCCCAACCGGTGAAGCCAGTGCATAATGACTTATTTAAATAACTTCCAAATGTTTTCTCTTCTTATGAAAAAATACAGCTATACTCTAAAAATGTTTTTTCCACATTCAGTCAGTCTAGTGTCATTACAAAGAAATGCTAGCGTGGTAAATCAAAAACATGCCGTCACGGCTCTTTGGCTTAAACCATCTTACTTGCGAGCTGATGGCAGGCTGTGGGTAATGTCTTTGACAGTAGGAAGGCTGTAAAACTGATGATGATTCAGACCTGTGGCTCCTATGAAATTAACAGTTTCTCACTCTCACGAGGTGATCCATACTTAATGCTACACAATGCTGCAAAAAGACTGGGAAAAAAGGGGGAAAAAATTATGCCCTCTTTCTTTCTTGTACAAAGCCATCTAGTCGGCAGGATTGAAACCTTTGATGGGCTGGTTCAGACTTTCGCGCCCATGATATAGACTTTAGATGGAGTGCCGTCATTAATTCTGGAGGTGGCTAATTTCTTCTGACAGGAACACAAAAGACGTCCAACTGAAAGCACATTAAATCCATCTCTCTTATGCTACATTAAGCAGTGTTGGGTTAATATTAGCATACCTTTTTAGAAATGTTAGGATGCTGTTTGCATGTAATAGCTTCCCTTAGCTGTTTCTCGGCATTTCTTTTCACTGTAATGAGTTAAGCTCATGGACCACTTTGTTTTTCCAAGAACCAGTAACTTCAGACAGGCAGACACATTAATGAATGTAAGTAGGCTCTCATTAATGCCAGTATAGCAGTAGGACGCTTATTCTAATCAGGAGCTGAACTGTGGGATTCCAGATGCTCCAAACCACTAAATAAGACTTTAAACAGTGCGTAGTCCATTTGTCCATTCCAGTGTTTTTTATTATCATTTTTATATTGATAAAAAATGCAAAAGAATTTTATCCTAGTTGAAATATTCTTTATTAAGGCCTGAGTGCTGACATTGTAGAGGCTCTATTATGTCTGTCCAGTTTGTTATTAAGATTATTTGCAGCCTTTTCAAGGACATATACGCTCTCGAATGTACAGGAAATGTAGGTAAACAAGAGCTGTGTTTGAAATTTGGTACACACATAACAGAAGACACACAAAAAAGCCTCCCTGACTTAAGCCCCAAAGGAAATTTGATTTGAAAAGAAAATTTTGACGCCATTTTTGTCATTTTCAGGGGTTATACCTTTTGAAATTTCTCCTGGGAATTTTATTTACTTTGTATATGGTCAGTGTCAACTACAGACCCTCCAAAGCTTTTGAGTTCAGGGTTTGTCCATGGTGCCATTGAAAATTTTGATCATTCGCCATGAAAGCTGAACTTGGGAAAATTCAAACATATATTGTCCAATCTATCCCAAAGTTATGATGACTAATAAGGGTCCACGCACATTAGGTGCAAGGGCCCTTAGTTTGACAGTGAATATCTTTGATATTGTTTATGTGGATATTTATGCTGTTTTTATTGATAACATTTCCTCTAAACAGCAAATATGTGGAAAAAAGCAAACATAAATAAACATGGTATAATACTGCAAATGCAATACGCAGGGGTGTTTTCTCTCTCTCTCTTCAGACCACTAAAACTTTGAAAAAGTATAATTTAATATACGACTACAGATCACTACGGATTTGTCCTTGGATTTACTCCATTAACCATGAGATGTCAACTTCCATTTCCTTACTGAAATCCATTCATGCTCATTTAGGTTTGGTTTGCATTCTAAGTCCAAAGAATTTAGACTCCAGTTCACCTCAAAGACGACTGGGACCTGCAATTTGGGGTCCTGCGTATATATAAGTGGAGAATAAAATGAAATAATAGTTTATAAGATGATCCCATTGTAGAGATATGTTAACAGATTGTGTAAATGAAGGTGAGAAGTTGAGGTTAAGTAGGAGAGATTGAAACAAAAGGACAGATGTGTGGCGATGAAACTTAAGTATGGGATAAAAAGGCGGCTGAGGCCAGAGGTGAAGAGGGCTGGAACATGTCCAGAGAGAGAGTGAAACAAGGAGAGCGAGGAAGGAATCCTCTCCCTCGCTCCATCTCAATGTCTCTCCATGCCAGTTCTGTCTGGGCACCTCTTCAAAATCAATTTAAGAAATTACCATTCAGCCGGAGTTCCGTCATTAGGATTTTATAATTTCATCTTCCTCCTCCAATGCCTTTATCCCAAAGCCCCTCAGTTCATCTCTGCAGCACAACCCTGGTGAATAATTAACCGCAGCCGTGAGCAGAAAGACGATGAGCGACACAAGCGTTCTATCATTCACACACAGGCGCACACCTTTGGCGGCGGCGTGCTTTTAAGTCTCTTTCTCTGTCTATCTCCATGCAGTTTTACTTATATCTGACATACCATGCCTCTCATTTGCAGGCAAACATGCCAGAGCTCTGAATGACAAAAACAAGGTCTCACATGCAGAACTCACATTCTACTTATCGTATGCAAGCACGCTTGCTTACTGTCTGTCCCCTCTGCACTTCCTCTGTTTCCTCAAAGGAGAGGTAGGTGGGGCTGGCGAGGGTTGATATAGGACAAGCAACACCTCACTCTCTAAGCTCCCATGGTGACATAGCAAGCTGGCAAGCCAGTTCACCAATACAGGCAATAGGAGCAGGGCTGGGGCTGGAAAGACAAAGCCTCAGTTGCCTGAAGTGTGAAGCTCTGCAATTATTGCTGCTAAGGGGTGCATGAGGTGACGGTCTTAGCCTAGGGTTTAGCTTTGAGACCTGATGTGGGAAAACATGCTTTGTGACAATCAATAGGACGGGTCAGCTGGATGCAGTCCTGCCGTTTCCAGACTTTCCAAAATCAGCTGACTCTTAGTGGAGCACAGGTATTTATCTGGGAGCCGTTTGGTTAATGGGCCTTTGGTGTGTAATATCTCCCAGCAGTAGTGATTACTCATATTCTGCTAACACGGGTCCAGCATGTCTAGAAAAAATATGCTAATGTTTATCCAAAGAATAAATCGGCAGATTCAAGCAATGGCAGGGAATGAGAGATCTATTTAACAGACATAGTTCTACAAAGACAATACATTTCTTTTCTTCTATTGACCCTACTGTTGTCTATTGAATTCTTATTATTGTTTTTCTCCCTGTTGAATGTTTTCATTCATTTCCAGCTGGGTTTTTTTTTAATGTCTTTAAATTATCATTTTGATTCATATATGTCTGTTTTCTTTCTTTTCTAATTGGTTCTCTTTGTGGTGTGATGCTTTTCTTTTTTTATTTTTGTGTTTCACTTTTTCTTCTCTTTCATGCCTCTGCAGTGGCCAGAGGCATTATGTGTTTGAGTTGTTTGCCCATCTGTTCTATTCTTGTGAACTCAATATCTCATCAATACCCTTTTTTTTTACCTTTTATACCTTATTTCTTTAAATATGGCAGAGATGTTCATGGGGGTTAAGGATGAAATTGTTAGTCTTTTGTGGTCAAAGGTCATTCTAGCCTCACAAAACACATCTCACATAATTAACGTGCATGAAAATTCATACATCAGTGGTTAAGGAGGCTAATAATGATGTAACGATGATCAATTTGGCTGATCGCATGATGCAGAATTTTTTTTGTTGTCATTCGTTCCTATTGTAAAAATAACTGGACTGTTTTCCAGTCTTTCAGCTCTTATTTGAACATTTAACCACTGTAAATTTAATGTGACACTACAGATAAACATCAGCCACTCTCAGTGATAAATCCATCTATCCATTTTCCGTAGTTTGTCCAGGTACAGGTTGCAGGGGCAGCAGTCTAAGCAGAGATGCCCAGACCTCGCTCTCCCTGGTGACGTACTCCAGCTTTTCCCAGAGGACACCAAGACATTCCCAAAGCAGCGAGAGATGTAATCTTTCCAGCAAGTCCTGGGTCTGCCCTGGGGCCTCCTCCCGGTAGGACATGCTTGAAGCACCTAGTAGATGCCCAGGAGGCATCCTTTCCCAAACCACCTCAACTGGCTTTCAATGTGGAGGAGTAGCAGCTCTACTGTGAGTCCCGTATGTCAGACACTCACTGGAGGAAGCTAATTTCCGCAGCTGTACCTGCAATCTTTTGGTCTCTACCCACAGCTTGTGGCTATAAGTAGGGGTGGGAACATAGACTGACCAGTAAATTGACAACTTCAACTGAACTTCAATCAGCTTTCACACTCGGCTCTCTCTTCGCCATAGCAGTAAAGGGTGTGCATCACTGCAGATGCTGGAACAATCTGTCTTTCAGTCCACTCCACTCTCCCCTCGCTCATGAAAAAGACTCTGAGATACTTAAACTCCTCAGGTACTATTGACATTTAACTGGTGAATTAGTGAATTTCTAAGAATAATGCTAAAATTTTACACATTTTCCGAAACCATAAATTTAGATCCTAAATGGCCAAAGCAGCTTTATTGTAACATCATAAAACAACAGCGGAAAACAGCTATTGTTTGATATTCTCTGCCGTAATTCAAGAACAGAAGGAGAGATGGAAGTAAACTGCACCATATCAAGAAGGTGTACAACCAAGAATAATAATCTTAGTTTGCGAATGAAAGCTAATAGCTATATGAATAACATACCAGCATATGCAATAATTGTGAAGTTTTGCTTAACATTCTCTGTCCCCAGCTGAGAGAGTGTTCTCTGGTACCTGCTGAATTGTTATCTAACTCCAACAGCAGGGCAAAATTTACATAAACAGATCTCTGAGGACCATGAATGACTTTAGTCATCCTCCTGGATTTTTCTCTACTGCCATCAGTAGGTTGACAATAGCGACTCAGACTATAATCTCTCCAGAACTACTACTACAGGTTGACTTGCCATGAGGTTTGTGACATTCATTCTTGGTTTTTCATAAACTTTAGGTGTTCCAGCTTTTCATCTACTCCATTTAGACACTCAGAAATTCAGTTTATTTCATACTTTGGTTAACTCTCTTTAGCATAAGCATTACAGCCTGCTAGCATGCTGGCACACACTTGAAATGCAAAGTGCTGTTTCACTTGCAGAGGAAAGTACTCAGCATTTTAAAGCAAGCAAAGGATTGTTTTCATCTATACAACAATGGAAAACAGAAGCTGTTCTGGCTGGCTCCACAAAATTCTGGAAAGCTTGCTAAGGGTAACTGATTGGTTACTGTCTCTGTCTGGAATCAGACCACTGCAGAGAAAGGAATTGCTGCCAAAAGAATAATGTTCCAAAGGATGTAATCTGGGAACAAATCAGTCAGGAGTTACTGGTAGCTCTGCATTTAAATCACAACCCTCAGTTGTGATAGAAAGTTATAGGAACACCAAAAATAAATAGAAAGTGAAAGTGTGAAATACCCATTTGGCCTCATTACCAACGGGCAACACTTAAGAGGAAAGACACAAACTGGAGAAAACATGTTTACCTAAAATTTATAATAGGCTGAATATTTACCTTCTATCCTTTTGAACATGAAAACAGGATAAGCCTCTCTGATATTGTTGGCATGTGGAGATATGTGTGTGTGCGTGGGCTTAGGGTGGCAATGTCGGCCTGACTGAATACCCCCCTCTCAGATGATGTTCACCGCACTAAATCAACGCTACTTACAGTAATGTTAGGCCTGTAAAACAAGTGTAGAAACTGTTGGACAGATTGCTTGCGACTGCTGCAAACTAGGTGGAATTCGCAGATTGTAAGTGGCATGCAATCATTCTTAATAATACACATTCCCCAAAGTGTTGACTAATTGGAACCATTAAAATCTTGACACCGGTGGTTAATTTGTTTCCTTGTGTTTTATAGAGATCATTTGTCCCATCGGAAAGCTCTGATGAAACATTAGGCGATTATGCCAGTAAATAAGTCCGATGGCGTTGAACAAGGAGCAGCCCAACATCTCACACCTCCCAATATCTGTAATGCCATCAGTTGCTGATATTTTGTCACGTGGAAATATGTAGATCAGTCGTCATGGTGAGCAGGACCTTTGCAAATGTGCTGAGACCCAAATGGGAAAATAGTCAGCTTGACCTTTCTGTGAAATCCTAAAGGAGAACACAGTGAAATATCTTAATTAGAAAGAGATGGAGTTGCTAAGAACACACATTGATCAGGCAGAAACCACAGCTGTCCGCACGGCTAGAAATGGGGGGGGGGGGGGGGGTTTAAAAGGGGGGGG
>VUQG01003822.1:12928-25534 GCA_015106755.1 Etia nguti
TTGCTGTGAGACAATAATCATGAATCATGTTAACTCTGCTCTGGAATGAAGAATGGGATGAGTATCTGTGCAAAATAGTTTTTAATACAGACACAGAGCGCTCCCAGCCCACACTGTACATAACAGAGCCTAATTTGATTCAGTTAAATTTCAGATAAAAAAAATAAACAATAGACTGCAGTCTTTAAACCCACTCTGACTGAAAGCAGAGCCAGGAAAAATGAAATGAAACATCGATGCCCTGCCAATCATTTCAACAATCTGTAGGTCCTGTTCATTGTCAGCAGGTTATAAAAAGCCCAAAGACATACCATACAGTCCAGGACTGTGTCTAAAATCACCCTGTTCACTCTTTCACTATTCACTTTCCATTTTAATGTGAATACTTTGTGAATACAATTAAGCACTCAGAATTCAGAACTGAATTTTGAGTGCGGGGAGTAGTAGTTCCTCTAAACCACCAAAATTATTTAAGACACATGTTAATTTCTGCTTCATTCATTATTATTATTATTAGTATTATTATTAATAATATTATTACATAAATTGTGGGTTAGGATGCAACTACAGCCCACCCAATCTCATAACAAAGTGTCTATTTTTTTTTTTATCTTCCTGAACTCAAATTGTCTTTTTTTTTTGTGTTAGCGAGTATGAATTTGTAAGTAATATGTTTCAAAAGTAAGTATACTTCATGTCATAATCATAAAGAAAGTGGGGAATTGCAATCATTGCAACCAAGAAACCAAAAGCTTTAAAAGATATGGCAATCAAAGCATAATTTAGTAAAACTTCTGTTCAGGAAACAAATCAATTTTTTTCAAAAATAAGGTAACGCTGGATTCATTGGATCAAAGATGAGTTCACAGTGTAATATGATGTTAATATTTTTGTGTAATATTTTTTCTATGTTGTATTTGAGGTATCCACCAATCCATTTTATCCAATTCAGAGCCATCTATTGGGTTGCAGCCTATCCCAGATGTCATAGGCCAAAAGGTGGTGCAGGCTGCCAGTGCAGGGCTAACACATAGAGAGAGACAACCATTGATGCTCACAATCAGACCCTTCGACAGCTGCTAATTTAAGCTAACATGCATGTCTGTGGGAAAAAGCTGGAGTACCCAGAGAGATCGCACACAGGCATGGGGAGAACATGCAAGCCACATACAGAAAGGCTCCAGCAGAGCAGCGGATTCGAACCCAGGATCTTCCTGCTGTGAGGCGACGGTGCTAACCACCGCATCACCATGTTGTATTTGAGTTAAAACTTTAAATATTTAAACTGACGCAGAAAGGTTTCAGACCAAGCCTCACACGAGTTATAAGATGGATTAAAATGGTTCTAAATATGAAGTGAGATCATATTATTTTTGCAACTGCTTATAGCAAACTGGCTGTGTGGTTTTTAAATGACTATATAAAAGTGCTTTTCCTATCAGTAATTACAGCCACAATTTTAACATTAGGTCAGGTACCCTTCTGAATTGATCGGCCCTCTTATCACTGCTTATAGCTGTTTTTCTTTATTTTTTCTGCCATTTTTAAGGAAATCCTGCTGTTTTGATCCTCAATATAGCAATTATTTTTTGTGTTTAGTAGGCTTATCTAGTAAAATCCTATGATATTGAAGTTTTCATCATTTTAGATATGTAGTCTGTCTTTATTTTGTCCTCAGGCTGCACTTTATCGCTTTTTTAGTATATTTTCACTGTGTACATGTGCATGCTCCTGTTCAGGGCTAGTGGGAATTGTAAATTTGTTTTTTCTCAGACAGATGAGCTTCAGAATATAGATGCACGGGTTCCCCAGTGCCATCTAGAGTGCAGACATGTCGCTTGTAGCTTGTCATGGCCATTGACTGAGACCTTGTAAAACTCCCTCCAGTGTCCAGTGATGCAAGGCACCAGTCAACATTTTTGACTCCTGTTGACCGTCTCCGATTTATAAAGGGTGCCAGCAGACCACTTGTTTGACCAGTACAATGTGCTGTCTGTCTGCTGGTGTGATACAGCCCGGCCCCTTATTCAATTTCCAACCTCCATTTGGTTTCCAACAACTTGCATCAATGTAAGTGGCTGCTGTGATTGGTAATACAAGCATTTCATTCCTGGCATGCTTCAATTATTGGCAAGAGATTAAAAACAACAAGATACGAGAGATATTTGGCCTGACAGCACAAGAAAAGCCTAGTAAGAGATGGAGATTCTGCTGGTTTCATCACACAGTTCCAGAGAGTTTGAGGTAAAAAAAAAAAAAATTCATTACTACCAAGTTTTAGTGATTGCAAACAGACCGACAGGGAACATAGTTGATATTGATCTGCTGAGGCTAAGAATAATGTTCAAAGGCATCGGGCATCAGGGAGTGGGCTGGTCTGGTTTCATTAAGTGTAAACATTTTCAGCTAAGAAATAGCTCGAAATGAGAGAAATCTATAGCAATGGCTGGTGGTATAGATAGAAAGCCAATGAGAAAAGAAAGGGCAAACAATTCATGTTTTTCTTTTTTCCTTTTTTAAAAAAAAAAAATCCTCAAGCTATCTCTTTTGCTCTGCAGTCAGCTCAGGATAGATGAGCGTGTTTGCTGGATGATGGAGCTTTTCAGTCGTGATGGTGGCTGTATTCCCTGACTTTGGCTCTGACATGAAACTATGGCTAGTAGCCCCTGATACTCTCTGCCATAGCACTGTGGGGACAAGGATGAAGCAGCCACCACTGCTTTACCTCTGATTCCAGTAACGACACCCACATAAGTGGCCTATATGGGATTTTAATAAGTGTTTGAACAAATAGGCACTTGCATCTGCTTTTGTTTGATGTGTTTCAAGGGTATAGTAGTATCTGTTTGGCAGAGCGGGCTTCCACCTGCCGAAATATATTGCCGGGATGATAATAGCGTTTGACTTCGATTGAGGGTTTTGCAACGGGCAAGGCGTAAATTGTTTTATCTTTGTTTATCAATGTTTTTCCCGTGGTTTTCGGCTAATTGCAGAGCAGAGTGGCTTGCAGAATGCCTATTAGTGCCGTGCTGAGTTGAGAGACAGGCTAGTTAAAAAAAGTGCTCATCACTGAAAACAAGACACAAGCACTCACACACATTTGTATGTAGGCAAATTCTCATCTGCTTTCTTCTAAAAGTGCACTTCCATACACAAGTGTGTGCGCATCTAAACACACACACACACACACACACACACACACACACATTTGGGCAGTATGACAACAGGAAAGATAAGAAGGACCAATCTTTTGTGTTTGAGCCCACACAGAAAACGAAGCAGTACACGTGAGAGTACATCACTATTGGGTGCGTGTGTGTGTGTCCTTGCATTATCTACTGCCTGTTGGTGCTGGTGTTTAAGTGCTGCTGAGAAAGGAAGAAAAAAAAGATGGGAGAGAGGGGGAGGTGCAGTGAGAAGAGATAGAGGAAAAGAGTAACGGCAGAGAGGGGGGAGAAAGCAAGCTTGGGGAAAAGGGGAGGAGAGAAGTCCTGTATCTCCAGAGTCGTCTTCCACAGCCGAGGGGCAGTGACACAGCAGCAGCTGCCTCTGCTTTTCCGAGCTGGAGTAACAGTCATACGGAGCTGAATTTATCCCCCCAGCAACATCTACCAGCAGCCACTATGGACTAATCAGTCTACCAGTCCTGGCTCCAGTCCAGCTCAGGGTGTCTGACTTTTCCCTTCGTCAGGCTTGATCTGTATTGATGATGATATACACAATAGTTACTGCACTCGGTGGGCTGAAACGTACAACACACAGGCAATAATGTCTTACAGATGGGTCAGGTGGCCCCATACAGCAGGGTTAATTCCCTGCCATGGTGGCTATCCTCCTGCACCTCACAAACCCAGCGAATTTGTGGAGGGCTGGCAAAGGGCAGCGAGTGACAAACGAGAGGGGAATACAGAGAGCTGCAGAAGAGAGTATGAGCCTTGTTGGCTTGCTGTTGTTTGTGTGCACATGTGTGTGAACTGTGTGATTGTGCGGTAATTAAATCACGTGAGCCTCTGTTTTATAGCATTGTACACGGAGCCTAGGCTAGGTTGGGTGCTGACTCTGTGGGCCAGACTTAATTACAAGAAAAAACCCCACAAACTGTAATTACGCACAATCACACCTGCACAGCACTGCCAGCTTTACAAAGGTTTTCCAAACAATGTTCTCTACAGGAACAGTTTAAAATTACTAATAAGGATGCTTAGAGGACGATCCAGTGGTGTTCCCTTATTATCTACTGTATGTATTTGGTTTGGACACCGCCTTAGCCAATATAACCCTGACTGGTTTTGTCCAGGAGCAAATAAACAACAGAACAGCAGGAGACTGTCAGCAAAATGTGTTGTGGCTATTATGATAATATTTTTATGTCTCCAGTGGGGTGAAATCTGTCTCATGTTCACCTCTAGCCCATTGTCCAACTTAGACAACACCATAATGAGCGGGCAGCATATAGCTGTACAAACAGACATATGGTGACACGTAATTGAAAACTTACACAGCTGCACATATTCTCACTTGATGACATCTACACAAAGGGTGACACTTTGCACAATACAGAAATAGACGCACATAACGAGGCCCTTGATGTACACCACAAGCTGTGTTTGGCAGACTTTCAGACAATCTTTTTTTTTGTTTGTTTTCCAGATGATCTCAATTCATTTTGCTTCTTAACCAGCAACGGCAGACAAGTCAACCAGAAAGGCAAGCCTCCTTGTCATCCTGGTACACTGATCTGTCACTCACTTGCTAACAACTCTCCAATCCAAATGAAAAATGTCTTAAAAGCTATTATTAATGTTCTTTTGCAATGTGATGTAAAATTCTATTGCTAAGTACAAAAAAGTCAACTTTATTGTGAACCTATAAATGAGAAAAAAATGAGGTAAAAGCTGACATGAACTATCTTGCGACTGGTGAAGCCTAATACTTTTTCACATAGTTTGTCAGTGGAAATCTGCTGCAGCAAATGTAGCATATATCAGCCAGCCTGTAAAGCCTGTATGTAAAAGATGTACATAGCCACATTTTCAACATTTCTTTTTAGAGCCAAAACTGACAAAAGTTGGATGACAAGATGTATATAAACACTAGCAAACTTGTTAAGTAGACCTCATCCATTAACTGTATGGATGTATGAGTGCATCCCTCAGATAAAACAAATGCTGATTAGTGATAAGTGGCTCAGACTAAGATAATAACACAATTGCACTGTTTGAAACTAGAGCATAAACTGCTTGGATGGGCTCTACTTTGCAGCAGGACATATTATTTGTCAGACAACTACGCCAAAAGGCACCAACACAAAGAAAAATAACAAACAGAGGTCCAGTTCAGTGACTTGCATTTGTAGAGGCGTGACACAGCAAACAGCTACCGCCTGTGTAAGCACACCTGCCAATCAAAGAGACAACACTCCTGATTTTTATCTTTCGCAAAATCCAAATGGGATTTGGTTATTTTGCTGGGAGAAAGAAACTACAGGGACTGATTTCATGGCTGAAGTCTATAGGGATTCCTCAAGTGGCCTCTTCAGGAACTGCACTTTTTGGCACTTGAGCGTTGGCTTCATTTTTCAGCCCTAGAGGTTGCAGCTTGAGTGAAAACCATTTCAGTTAGCCAAGCTTGTGGAATAGATTATAGGGGGTTTTAAATGCTTTATGCACAGAATGATAGCATAGGTTTCAGGTGAGCAGTGTGGCAGCAAATAGTGAGCAGATCACTGACAGCTTAAGTACACCGCCATGATTGAAAGGGCGCATTGGATACACGCTGCTGTTAGGGGAGTATGTCATGTGGGTGTGAAGGAGGATCAACTTGGCTGTTTGAACTACCGGGCAGCTTCTTTTTCACGTAGCTCCAGGTTTGTTTTTTAGCTAATAAAACGTGATGCCTTACTGATTCTACTGATTCATACTCTACACATTATTTACTGACTCTTAATCTTAAATGGAGGCATCTGCTATTTTTCTCATTCCCGTTCTTTGCATTCATCACCCATCTGTATCCCTCACTAGTGTAGTAATAGAACTCCAAAATGTGAGAAATACCATAATGTCTTCTCTCTTCTCTACTAAAACCTTTCCTGCCTTCAGTAATGCTAAATTAAAAGCAGCACAAAGTGATTCATGGTTCTTGGAATCATATCCCCGCTGACACTTCGCTGTCACTCGTAGAATCCTCTTTACTCACAAATGCAAACATACACTGTCACACACAGGCATAAACCAACATGAGTTTAAAAAAAAACAAACACACATGCACACTGCAAAACACACACTCAAGAGTAATCCAGAAATACAGCATTCACAAATCAGAAGAAATCCACTCATCTAGAAAATGCACACATGCACACATGTAAAGAAATATACACACACGGCATCTGGTCAGGCGTGCATACTCGCAGTGATAATATAATAAGATGGAAATGCGAAACACATTCAAAATGTGGACAAACATGAAATATAGCTGTTTATTTCCCTTCTAATAGTATTACACAGCAGAAACTGGAGCATTGCTGTGACACCCTCGTTATCCATGGACGTGTGTATGTGGCCAAATGCATTCACGGCCAAACACACATGCTGACAGATTAATGTGAATCCTTGTTTTGCTGACAGTCCGAGCATTTAAACGAGCGAGGTTGTGCATGTTGTAAGCTGTTTCCTATAAGAGCCCTGAGAAATGTAAAAATGGAACATGCATACAGACGCGCACTTCCTGTCTCTACCTCCTGTCAAGATAAAGCCATTGAGAAGTCTGCATGAAAATGTGAAAATGGGTTTACTCTCCTACTTAAAATCACCATAAAGGAAACAGTCTCAGTGGGATAATATAGCATATTAATGTTTATGGACACTTAAATCCTCTAGAGCCTCTAGCTACAGCACATTACCTTGTTCTCTTCATTTTTTGTATGTGATTCAGCTTGGGCCCGTGCACCTCAGACAACATATATACAGCTGCAGAGCAACAATAACATGCATGAATTAGAAATGAGGTTGACACAGAGATGCAACAGATCTTCTGGGTTTCATTCTGCAACACTCCCCCTCATATTGCGGCAAGTAAATATGACTGTAGGATAGGTAAGGTTAGAGATAGATATTTATATAGAGGAAAAGAATCTTAAAAAGAGGGGGAAGCATGTATTTATGCACAATAGTTCATTTCAGGACCAGAACATATTCATAATAAACTAGCCATGAGTGTTTGTGGTTGATGCTGCGCACTCAGTCTGTAAAACTATAATCAAGGACTCAGAGCAAAAGCACTGCATTTCACTCAGTTCTTCATCAGGCTCATGGATAAAGGAACACTACTTTTAGGCTGGTTACAAGGATATCTGGGCATAATAAATTTAAACCAAACTACTTTTTCATATTCTTTGTGCCCCTTGAAGTCATGAAAGATTATATTTTACCTTATGCACACAAAATGCGCACAGGTTTTAGAAATGTCTTTAAGCACATACTGAGGTCTGAAGAAATAAGTATTTCACTATTAATTTTTTTCCCAAAAGAAAAAAAAAACCTCGCTCTTATTCCATCCTCAGGCTCCAGAAATTAAAATTTAAATAGAGACATGCATGCGTGTCTGAAAATTTAAAAATTTACAGGTTAAATAAAATATGAAGTATGAAGTATACGTTTAAAAAGTATACATAGACTTTTCTACTGAGCCTGGCCCAATTGACTGTGTTATTTGTAAAACACAGCAACATTAGGAAATGGGATGTGAACTGCAGTTTCTCTTCTAAAAAAACAGACATGCCCCCAACATCCACTCTGCTCCCCTGAGGTCTTGTAGCAGTAAACAGCATTAGTACTTCCACCTCTGTTTCTGGGAAATCCCAATAATTATTTACACTTCACATATACGCATTATTACCCAAACCACAATCTGTTCTTGGCCATTTCTAACCACTGTTGACCATACTTAACCATATATTTTAACAAATCTCTCTACATCTACCCGGATTAAATGTATACTGTGGTTAGAACGTAAGCCGCAGACATCAAGGCATGCACCTAAAAAAGACAAGATTCTCTTCACCACAGGCCAGGCCACTCCACTTGAGCTGATTGATTTCCCATCAGTTCTATATCCCTGATAACTGCATGCCTGGAGGGCTGCAATGGCTCCAATATTTCACTTCTATATACCCGCACAATCACACTCTCTTTAAAGCATTCAGTGCGCGAGCATGTGTATATGCAGGGCGTGGGTGGGTATATGGGTGGCAGTAAAAAATGTAGGTGCGCTGTGCGTGCTGTTTCGTGAGGGGAACAGCACTAGCTGCTAGTTACATGGTGACATTTGTGGTAATGACATGCCAAACATTTCTGCATATACACAGGACAAGAGGCAGGTTTGCATTCTGCTCCTGCTACAGGTCCCTTTATTATTTTTTTGTCAACAATTCTCCACTGGAGTAAATTAGTGAGCTGCGAGCAAAAAAAACATCCACAGTCAAAGCAAAGATTTAAAAAAAAACTAAAATAAAATCTTTAACCACCATACAGATGGTGCAGGTGGAATTTTATGCTACCACAACAAACCTTGGAGTGATTGGTTAAAAATTCACATGGGTACATTTGTTTTCTCCTCCAGCCACACTCTGAGATTTGAAGTCTTTGATTTATAAACGTCCAGTGTAGCTGCTTTATGAGATGCTGAGCAGATTGCCAAATTGCCCTCTAACAGAGAAAGTGCCATTTAGGGTGGCAGTGATTTTTTTAAAGGCTGGATCTAATCATATCTTGGTTCTAGCAGTGTTAAAGTGTGGTACAGACAGAAAGATAAAGTTCTTATCTTCCATTCAGGGCAATTTGCTTCTCTGTTGGAATAACAGCCGTTATTTAGCTCTAGCTGTGACCCTTACCTAGTTACCTTTGCAATTTGTATTCTTCCCAGAGCCGTCTTGGTCTTTTTCTCTGTGCATAACATTATCTCTGAGAATGGTGCAGATAAAACATTTAAAACTGGATCATTTAAAGGCGCTTTTTCTAGAGTGTGAAATACTAGCTGGTTTCTATCAGATAAATCTCTGAATATACTCCATACTCCCCCCATCGCACAGTTCTTTAAGCTAGGTTTAGATAAAAGCTTGACTAACACTTAAAAACCAAATTAATTTTCTGGGTCCTCAGGGAAAACCAACAACTGTTAATTGAAAGGGCTAAATGTGTGAACACTTCCACCTTGCCTAATATTGACACCCACTGGTTTGTGTTTTCAAGAATTCAGAAAAAAAAAAAAAGCTTCCAAGTACAACAAATGATGGATATTTACTCAGGATTTTACTCTGTGCACTATGCAAACTTTTATATTTTACAGTAGTTCAGGCTCTAGTTTTGTGCTATGTTTGTGTGTGTTTGTGTGTGGGTTGTGTGGTGATTAGAGAGTGAGGGAAGCAAGCCTGGAAAGTGGTGCCAGTATTTTTCCAACTGCTGTGCTTATATTAGCATAGATCATGCAGCAATCCATAATACATGGATCGTTAACAAGGTTGGTATTTTTGATCCATAATTAAGGAGTATATATTTAAAGGGTTTTTCAGGGTTAAATACATGATGGCTGCATGCTGCTTTCCCCCTCTGTCTCTCCCAGCCCACGTTATTGTACAGTATTGTAGCTATCGATCCGCTGTGCCATTTGACTATTGATTGGAGTGGGTGCCATTATGTCAGTGAGATTATAGCCCTCCGAAGCACAGCGATTCTGGAGTGGAAAACCAGTGGCAGGGAACCGGTGAGACGAGCTGTGTGCTCACTGCATCATATGCAATAGCAGCTGTGTTTCAGCTAACGACATCAAGCAGAGCAAAGCGCAACACACACAACACAGAACCACACAGTTTAGCATAGCACGCCTTGCCCAGTAGAGCCTAGCACAGGAAAGACAGAGCACCCTCATGAATCCAGTTTCCATCTCTGCAACAAGACCTAAAGAAACACACCTAGGAGGGAATAACCACACTTCGGTGGACACACAGATTTGACACTGATGAGGCTCATAGCGGCCCAGTATTCTGTGTGACAGCCATTGCTTCCAGACTATCTTCTGCTGACCATTCAAAGTGCCCACAACTCACCATGTGGCGGGGTGAGGGGGAGAGGATTTCGATTAGGAAGGGGGAGTGATGTGGAGTAGGGAGGGTGAGTGGGTGTTCACTGCCTCTGCCTGTTCGGTGGCCTTCAGATCGGCCCATCATGTATTTATAGCAATATGGGATCTAATTGCATTTCTAGCAAAGGCCTGAATTTTAAGAGACTCCACAAATGGAATTCCAGGCATGCAGAAACATGATCCACTGTGCAATGAGCATGTAAAATGCATACTCATGAAAAGCAACACGGTTCTGCAATCTATGTAATGCAAAAAAAAAGAAAAAAAAGAAAAGAAAAATCTAAAGCAAAGCTCATCAGCAAGCTGTGTTGTGGATGCCAGTGTGGACTCCCAACTGCTGACCCTAAGGCTGTGGTTGTGCCGTGCCATGTTTCTCAATGAGGCATGGTTTGAGACAGTACCCCAGTTGAGAGGTAACCCTCTGGGTGGCAAATGAATGTTAAACTAGCACTGCTTTCATGGTACAAGAAAATGAAATGCCTCAGGACAACTGCCCTGAACTCAGAGCATCTCATGTTCACTGTAGCCACTGCAATTTTAAACAAAATAAATGCAGTTTACGGAGATGTAAAAGGCAATTCTGGGGTGTGCCCACCGTAGGGCCACTATTAAAATTAAAATTCACAGTCTGTTTATTGGATAATAAATTGAGCATGAAAGATTAATTTGCATTTAGTTCATCATCCCAATGATATAGAGCAGCAATTTCTATACAGTGGTGCCCAGAGCTTAATAACCCAGAGGCAACACTGGCATATCAATATATGCTTTCTTTCTTTCAAGGACACGGGAGTGGAGCCCCCTGGCAACATCTCCGCTGTGATTCACACTTCTTGCTTCCTCCCACTTAATTCTTGTCACTCAGAGTCTGAGCCGACATATCAGACACACTTAACGCAGTGCCGAGAGTTATCACACATTCAGTGTAATCAAAATCCTAATGAACATCATTAAAATCAAGGCTTTAAAAACTGAGGCTTACATCACTGTGGGTTTACACGCAGTCAGAGCGTATGCATGTGTGTGAGAGTGTGTCTGAAGGGCTATCAGAGCCTGTTGGAGTGCCGCAGGCAAAAAAAAAAAAAAAAAGCCACCAAAAACCATGGGGTCACCTCTTATTCAAAGCAGCCCTGACACGGGTATTTTTCTTCTTTTACATTTTGAAAGCTAATTTCTTCGTGCAAAAGAGCTGCAGCCGACAGATCAAGCAGTGCATGGAGTGAACAAACTGGGTGGCCACATCAAGTTTAAGCACCAGTCTGGAAACCAAAAGGTCACGTGGTTAATCCCAGCAATAGCTAATGTGCTGCTTAGATTAAGTGTGCATTAAAAAAAGGGAGAAAATCTTTAATGTGACAATATTTGCTAACACTTCAGACATTATTTAAATTCCTGTGGGTTTTACTCATGAGTGGGGTAATGATTAATATGCTTATTGTTTTAATCTATGAGGCGTAAGAAAGTTTATGAAAAAGGCCTTTTAGTCTCAGCTCCACACACAGTCCACCCCACCAGCCCAAATAACATCTTACTGTTACATGACATACAATAATAGGAAAACAGCATGTATTCAAACTTGAAAAGGTTTACAGTTTGAGCTCATGGAGTAATTTTTCCTCTTATATACACAATAATTACCAAACTATAGTTCTGACTGGTAGCAAAAGGAACTGGTTATCACATACCTATAACTATACGGCCTAATACACACTTTAATCATCTGAAGCTTCACAATGGTTACACCTGCAAGATTAACCTTTGGAGTCACCGGGTTAAAGCCACGGCTGGTGGCTTTAAAAACTCAGAAATGAGGCGAGAAATTGAAACCAAGGCTTGGTCTCTCCGATAAAGAAAGAAATATTGAAGTAAATGCGTGTGCTAAAAGGGAGGAGCGCCTTCCTTTCTTGTGTCCATTATCAGACAAAAAGGCTAAAATATCGATGAGGTGGGAAAGCACAGGGGTCGCGAAGATTAACAGTCGCGTGCTGTGGGGGCGGTGTGAACGTCTATGCGTGTGTGTGTGTTGGGTGCGGAGGCTGGTGGGGGCCTCTGAACACGGATGGGCTGATTTTCCGCGCAGACCGGAGGCACGAGCCGCTGCCGCTGCCGCCCGGGCACGCGCTGACTCTTCAAAATAAACAGCTGCCTCAAATGAAACCGGCGGGAGGGGGCAAACGGAAGCCCCCTGCTTATCGAAGCATGGCGACAAATCTAATCATTGAAATAGCTGTAAAAACAAGTAATGCTTGGCAATTACTTTAGCTGTCTTTATCCCCCCCCACATAACACGAATTCCTTTAAAGGAGCGCCTAAAATAAGCCCCCCCAAAAAAGAGTCGGAACAAGAACGGGAGAAAGTGGCAGAACTGGGAAAGCTTTCCACCTACTAACCTTTTTTAAACTTACTAGCGAGGAAACTGTGCTGTGATTTCAACCTCTCAGCATCACCGTTTTAATGTCTGGCATGTGCGCA
>VUQG01003823.1:0-12835 GCA_015106755.1 Etia nguti
CTCCTAAACACACACACAGAAACTAACATACTTGCACACATATGCACATGAAATCAAGGCTGCCAAGCTCACATTACGAGTGGCAGCGTGGACTGGCGTATTGGGGAAGCCAATGTTTTCACTCCGGGAACAGAAATAGATCTACATCTTGGCTATAACCATGCAGGGCAGAGCCATCTCCCTCATTATTACTCCACCAGCCATATAATCACCAGGCTTCTCAGACCGTCCGCCCGCATCCTCAATGACCATTAACTGGCCCTTGAACTTCTTCTTGTGCACGCAGCTCTGACGAGGCTCCACAGCCGCTTCCTGTCTGTAAGGCACAGCAATCAACTACTTGTTAAGGGGCTTTACTTTGATTTCCGCACATGGATAAGATTTGAATATTTCTCACTGAAATGAGACAGCGTAGTCCAGTCTCTGCCCAGGGCTTTGAACCCAAGACTCCTAAATCATGCTCTTTGATTTGAGCCCCCTTCCAGTGTAGAGGTGCTTAGCGCCGCACTAATTAAGATAGTGGGGTGGTGGATGGCGGGTCAAAGCGTTTCTGTTCTACCTTGAAGATATCCTGACACAAACATGAACACTGACACACGCATCAAAAAAAAATAAATAAAAAATACCATAGCCCCTCCGGACAAGCAAATAGCTTAACACACAATCATGCTGCTGTTTTGACGGGGCTGTTTGAGTAAGGTAAGGTTTGAGCTGTCTAGCACTGCAGATCATATCCCTTTGCCCTGCTGTCTGATGTAAGAAAGAGCCGGGGTGTTTAACAGGGGGAGATGCAGCCTCTCACAATCTGAAACACTCCGACCGCTCTTACAGAAAAGCCCCCTGGCCTTCCCTCTCCACAAGTTTCATCAGAGTGATCAGAGAGAAAGGATAGCCTTCAGGGCTAGTTTCTTCCATTCACACAGTGGGGTATGAACACACATATGGATGTACACGGACGCACAGACACACTGCAGAACACCGCACAAAAGCGTTTTTACATGCTTTCTCGATTGCACTTCACATGTGTCAAAATACAGTACAAATCTCTTGGAAATCATTGATTTCTGCAGGTTTGACTGCTCATCAATTCTTCATAAGCGCACCGAAATTGAAAAGGCAGCGGTGGTAAGAAAAGGCTGTGTACTATTGTTGTATTGCACAAAAGGAGCCTTGCATCTCGCATGTGATACATGTGTCACATACAGTATCTGTATCTTTCAATTTTAGTGATAGGATCTGCACTTGAAGAACACAAACTCTGGTAGTTAACGCAGCCTCAGAGGTTAGAAACCACCACGCAACACCACATCCGTGTTTTTCAGCTGCAAGGCCTTGCAGAAAACAAAGAGGTGCTTCACCACACTGTCTGCTTCAAATGTGCATGATTACCAAGCAGTCATAAGACTGCATAGCATTTTAATTTCCTCTCTGGGGTTATCATCATATTCTCTCCAGTATGGAGACGGAGAGATACAAAACAGTGAAAGTGGATGAACAGAAATCTAATAGAGGCCTTGATTTATGACAGTAGTAGGCAGACAACAGCACGTTTATAGGCAATGATGAAAAAGAGTCAACATAGACACAAACATAATGATCTCACCATCTCCACTATATATGAGGCAAGGGGTTGTTTGTTGCCGTTGTTTTTCACATTAAGTATGGGATTCTCCTTTGAATTAAGCATCACTTTTACCGTCTTAAAATTGTAGTAGAATAAAAACCACATTAATAAAAATTGTACTTACAAGTATGTGTCTTCTTTGTTACTGAGATACCTGTGAAGAAAAACAAATAAACATGAGAAAATAAAAACAAATAAAACAAACTGGTATCCACACGGGGCTCTTATTAATAACTTATAATATGATAACAGCAGCGAAGAAGGAAACCCTGTGTTGCAACAGATTGCGACAGACCAAGGTCACTTAGGTGGCCCTGGGTAATTACGTGTGTAGGCTGGTGTTTAACTTAGGGCCATTCTATATCAACATCTATGACAAGGTGGCTGAAACCCCATTTTCTTCAGGCAGTGAATAAAATTTCAAACTAAAGGGAAAAAAACCAAACATTTGGAATGCTAATGTGTTGAGTCGCCTCTCCGATTGGGTCTGAGTGCATGACTAAGCCACTGCCCCTGAAGGAGATAAAGGCATTTTGACCTTAATGTTAGCTAATCCTTTATTTAAACGGTTTCAATACAAAGGAGACTTTTGAAGTTATTTTGTAAATAAATTGTGAGCCCTTGCTCGTCTGACCGGCTCGGAAGGCAAAGTGATGGCTCACAAAAACTCCCTCCTTAATGTGTGACAGAGTTTCCATTTTAAAAACTGCAACATGATCAAAGAGGGAAACGATTGGATACACTATAGAACAGATATAAGCAGTGCCAATGTGGGTACAAACGGCTTATAACAAGCAGGAAGTCTGACCAGGTTGAGTCAAACCTGGGCTGTACTGCAACTGCAACTTATACTTCCCATCTTCACCCCTTCAGGTGTCAGCTCCTTGAGTGAGCCACTTTGAGTTTTTTTATTTTTTTATTTTTTGGCTCTGGCTCCTTCTCCTGTCTGCAACATTGGTCTAATGCCCCAGGAGCCTGACGCGGACAAGCACACAGCCAGCCAAGGTCCCCTGCGGCCCCTCGGATGCTCATGCTTTGCAGGACGAGAGCACACTAATAGATCCCGCTTGTCATGCGGAAGCAATGGCTAATTTTTCTACAGCTTGCATTTGAAACTCGGGGGACGGCAAGTTGACATGATTCAATAACTCTCTGTGAAAAAAGGCGTCTGGCCAGAGATAACAATGTTTGAGACACGTTTGAGGGGAAACGAGTCAAAGTGCAACGAGGGGGAAAACAAATAAGCCCTTCGGTCTCCTATAGACATACACAGAGAAACACATAACTGATATCAACTCCACTGAGCAGGAAGAGGAAAGCCGTCACCTAGGGGCCAGCAGCCTGTGATGGAGCTAGCATTGTTCCATTGCTCAGGGCCAAAAGCTTCTGTTCTCTCCAACTGTGGCATTACGCAAGAAGAAAATAAACAGTACTCGAGTCTTAATTCTGCACTTAAATCAGATGACATGGAAGCCAGCAAGACCTGATGGTTCATTAAAAACCAGCAGTGTCAAAGCTTCTGTTCTAAGCTTCAGCTTATGCACAAGGCAGCTGCGAAGGACTGTATCAAGCAGCTAACTGGCTTTCTGAGCTGATGGTTAAGACAACTCGTTAACCTGCGTAAGGAACACAGTGGCTGTGCTTAGCAGAAACCGAAAGAGCAAATAGGCAGCTCTGTTCCGGGCTTTCTGTCAGAGCCTAAGCTAGACACTTCACAGCACTTCACAACACACAGAGTGTGGTCAATGACACATATGAGATATTATTTGATTTAAGAGCAGTATATATCGACAAAATGTATAAAACATACAGAATATGCAAAAAGTTACAGAAAATTTAAAACAACTGCCTCTAGCTTTCATCCGTCATCTTCTGAAGTGTTAACAAAAGTGTGGTGGCCTGGCTGGAGAACTTAAAGTTGTAAACTACCCTTTGCTTTGTGAAATGTTTGTGACAGAGGAAGTGAAAGAAACACGAGCTTGTGTGAGGGTGTGCATATACAGTATATGTGGAGGCTTTCGCCCAACTTTAGCCACACAGACCACACTGATAATGTAGAGTAGATGCTTTGCTCGACTGACTATTTCACTGTCAAAGTCAAGAAGAAACAGTTCACGTGAGGACGTATGGTTCTAAAACTTACGTTTTCAGCTCTGCAGTCTGCCTGACTGATCATTTTTACGTTGCTTCATTGCCTAGCTGATACACTGAAGCCGTCATGAACTCGGTGCAGAGCAGTTCTCACTCTTGTGCCTACCGCAGTGAACGTATCAAAACCAAATGCTTCATTAAGTCAAATCCATGCAAGAGGGGAATTTGCCATAAAAGGTTTCTGGGTATTTTCAGAAGTAAACCATTTTGTTTAGCTTATCACCAAAAAAATAAAAAAATAAAATGATATCGGGTGCATTTCCAGCGTGTTTGAAAAACTGCATTATTTAAATCATCCTGCAGTTGCCTCGTTTTTCTCCCACACGATAACTTATTATGATGTTTTTACAGATAGCAGCTGATAATATACAGTCGGTGGAAATGTGTACGACATGCTTTCGGTGTGTGTTCTCATGCAAGCTCTTTAGGGAACACAACAAACATTTCCTAGAAACAGTTAAAAACAACAACAACAACAATTTCACACCTTACTCACTATCAGGTTTGTTACTATCAATAAGCCAGATGTGCTGAAAATGACAAAAGCAAAAGACATATTGTGCATGTAAATGTAAGTAAAGTGAGAGAAACACAGAAACTGGTAACACAGCAGAGCTTGTATTATTTTGTACTGTAAATAATAAGGGCTCCAACCAACTACTGTGCTACTCCCATCCACTTAATGCAGCACGCCTAATGATAACAAAACTACTCCCACGGTAATATTTTCCAGGGTGCTGATATAAAACTATCACCGTACAGACAAAGGCTCATCCTTCCTGTTGCTATGCAGGTTAGAAGAAATAGGAGGGGAGGTTAGTGGGCCCACTTCCTCCTCTATGTGTCATTCAAAACCCTGTGATTGGAGGTGGCAAGGAGAAGGGACCACAAAGCCAATGAATGAGTCAGGCGGTGAGAAAGAAGGAGTTAGCTCTGGGCACTGACATTGGCAATGCCTGCCAGCTCCTGTCTTCTCCACTGGATGGCAGGTTCAGAGGTCAGTCTGGAGGTGAAACTCTCCTTGGCTGATAAACAGGCTGCTATAAACAGACGTATAGCTTGTGGATTTTCTTTTCTAAACATCTACTGTACGCGTTTATGAGCGTTAATAGAAATTCAAGTTAAAAGGCTGTTGCCTGTGTGAACTTGTAGCTGAATTCTAATTTCTAAATTATACATTTGTCACAGTGGAAGGAGGGACACTCTTCGCTGCCTTTGATCAGTCATACTTTCCCCTGCCTCGGTAAACAATTCAGCATTTGTTCTCATGAGACACTGACTATGCTATAGAGGAAGAGAGGTACTGTGCAAACGACTGGAGGTTAACCTCCACCACATCTATCTGCAGGGGGGCACACATCCTGTAAACATGCCACTTAGACAGGAGGAGAGTGAGTCGGGGGTTTGGCAGTCACAGCGCTGCAGCCGGCTGTGGAGTGCGGTGCCATCGCAGGCGACTCAAACTGACAGCAATGTAATGAAGTCTGAGGCACACGGCAGGCTGTACGTCATAATTTCAGGTTCCTTAAAGCCTGACAGGGAATGATTATCATGGATGGTTATTGTCACCCTGCCTCCCTGGTAGACGAGGCGTGCTCTGGGGTTGTTGCACCATGACATTCAAAGTTACAGTCTCCTTCATATAATGGAGCTGTCCTCTCAGCGCGCTAATGGGAGCGATCCATTTAACCTGTGCCAGAAACACACAGACGAGGAAGTTCCTAATGCGAGGCCTCTCCCGTGGGGACGTCACACTCCCCCCCTGGCTGCTCCCTTCCTGCTGCTTGATTCATTGACTGGCGCTCCTCACTTATCCTCATTCACTGTTCAGTCTGGGGAGACAGGGAGGCTCGCTTCCCGCTGCCTGCTCCACATGCCACTGCTGCACGCCCGCCGCACACAAGGACGGCGCCGCCGCTGCAGACCCAATTGCAGGAGGAGCCAGTGAGGGTCCAGTGAGGGACTGGCTAGACACCTACTGGAATTACGGGTCAATACCATAGGCCTTGGGAATGCTAGCAGTATCCACTCTCCACAGTTAATTAGTTAATATGGCCTCAAAGACAGAAAAACACAGATCATAACGGAACGTTTGCTTATTGTCTTAATGATGGCAGCTGTATGGGACTGTTAATTTTAGGCTACTCCTGAGGTTGCTGGTTAATAATGGTGGGTGAGACGAACATCTTAAGAATGATCGATGTGGTCACGTTCAGCGGTCCATCTCTTGACTGCTGCTACCTGCCCAATTAACAAATTGCTACTACATTCCTGAGAGAAAATAATTAGAAATAATTAATGTGTTGCTCTTCTTAGCCATCACAAAGCTCCAACGAGCAGCTCGAATCGTTTAGGAAACGTGATCTTTGGAGCTGTGCTTTTAAGAAATTCAACAGTGGTACAAATTCAGGCTTGGAGGAAATTAGAATATTCAGTGGGCTAGGTGACTCATTTAGGCAGTCAGCAATCCATGAATGCATTAAAGGGGAAAAAAACTAACATAGTGGGTTAGACAGTACAAAGCGCTGTTAAAAGCATGAAGATATAATGCAAGGTCGCTCTTAAATTATTGCTCGTCTCATCAAAAGTCAAAAAATGTGGTTTAGCTGATTCAAGTACCTCAGTGCTCCTCTTTGGCAGTCTTTCTGAAACTTTCATACACAAAGTCACTTAAACAATCCGCCCCTTTTTCTGTGACACACTTAGACTTATTAGCTATTATACAGCTATAAACTATACATGCAAAAATTTAATGATTAAAAAAGCACAATGATTCTAATCAGCTGCCCCCTAATATACTAAAACACTTAATCCATGGAGAGGCCAACTCTCTGGGGAGGCCCAAAGAAAAATGACTTCTCTGTCTCCAGGCGCTGTTATTTCTGGTCATTTCTAATTGGTTTTAAATAAAAGCAACCACTCTGAGACTCTACAGGTTACTTCATTGCATCACTATGGAATTGTCTGCAAATAGAAGATATACATCCAAATTAGTTTTAGAGGACACCACAACTGTCTTTCAGAAGACGAAAGAAGAAAGGTCAGGAAAAAATAAAAGGATACATGAAGGTGGTAGATCCCAAAGGAAGAGCGACATTATCAGGATGACCCTGAGATCGGAGAAGCCCTGGCTGACTTGAGGCTTCGTGTCAGACGCACCTCGACCCTTACAAATGTCCCCCAGGTTCATGTGCAACATCTCCCCCAGAGCAGTTCTGCATTGCTAGGCCTGCAAGTCTCCAGGTGAGTTCTCAGTGCTGTTTGGTGGCTCGTGAATTATACATTGCAGCAGAGGAATTGACGTGGCCCAGGAGGGCCAAAAAAACAGCAGGCATGGCTTGGAGGCAGAATGAAGACTCTGATGGAATTTTAATTGTACCGCAGGGAGCGCTGCGATAAGTGCTATTGTTATTGGTAAGACACCGCTGCACAGGTTAAGATTTTAAAAAATGACAGAATCCAAAACAGTGTCCAATGCTCCACCTTGACACCAACTCTGTATTCTGAAAAGACCGGTACACGCGTTGTGATGGCAGATTCATAAAAATATTTATATAATTTAGATATAATTTAAAATTAAAATTGTAGTGTTTGGATCATGACATTGTTTTTCTAGACGATTATATTTTTTTCATGATTTGAATCTTTCTTACGGGCCACCTTCCAGAGCTGTTTACTTTCTATCGTGTATTTATGTGTCCTCTTTACTGATTGGTGTTTGGACCTCATCCGTTTCCTTTATGTATAATGTTAGATGACTGTTTTTTTCTTCAAATAGCACCCAACAATAAATATACAGAAGACTGCTTATTACTGAATGACGTTTACTGTTTGTTTTTACTGTTTTTTTACTAACATGTGTGGCTGCAAAGTCTCTGCGCTCTATACTTATGGAGAACATGCACAGAAGCCCAAGAAACGTCGCAATGGGAAAAAAAGGGTCAGGAAACATCGACAAAATACACAAGAAACGGCTCAATCTGAAACCGCTGAGCCATTCCATTCAGTTAGATTGTTTTATGACTTAGTACTGTACTGCTGGTAAAAAACCCAAAATGGTTATGTTTCTGCTGCTCTGATGTTGTTTGCTCCGGACTGGCTCTAACATACGATTCAGTAATTCTCCTCCGAGTGCGGGCTGGTCCCAGGGGGCCTGATGGATGCAGGAAAGCCCTGGGCAGTGGTCAGAGAGAGGCCAGCAGCACAGGCAGGCCTCTGTGTACTCTGTGCGCTGTCGGTTCCCAGCCCAGCAGTAATCTCCCAATGATCCAGCTTCAACCACACATGAAACCCAATAGCCTTTCAGCCCGCACCATAAATAAAGACAAACCACATTCAGCAGACCACCCTGACTTACTTTAGTGTTACGGAGCTGCACAGAACAGCACGAGAGACCACCGCTGGTTGTGTTTACACTTATATATAAAGGCTCTAACTACATAAAGTTTAAATAGATACCCTACTCTGTCAGAGGGATGCTTATTTCAAATGGTGCTACTCCATAAAATAGCATAATCTAGCCCATTCTTTAATTTTTATTTACACAGTGCATACAGAAAACTCCATAATAACATTATGCTTTTGAGGTTAGCGTTTGCTCTGTCTGCATAGAGGAAAACAGCCCCACAGACAACACTTGAAAAATCCTGTTCACGTTACAATATATTACCTTATCTCTACACAGGTGCAAATCTAAAGGGGAGGGGATACAATTACCTCAAGCTCCCGGGGCAAACGCACTACTTATGCTCCTTTTTTCCCCTCCTTTCAAACAACAATAATGGCTTGTAAGAGTAGTACAGTTGGCCAAGAGAGATGAAGCCCCTTGGGTTAACCTGTTCAGAAGAGTTTAAATATTCATGAAAAGCAGCGTACAGCTGTTAAATAAAGATCATCTCAGATCTACAGTTTACTTGAAATTGCTTGTTTTGTTTTTCTCTTTGTTCGGTTTTCCTTGCAAGGTTGCAAAAGATGATTCACAGGCCACCTGCCAACTTCAGGAAACCACAGTGTAAGACTGCTTTTGCCAGAGGTATATGTCATTTTAACAGATGAAGCGCCGTTCAGCATCTGTTTATTCAACTCCCCTGTCCGAGCTTGCATTTTGCATTATCTCAAGAATAGAATAGAAAGATAGGATTAAAGTTTATATGGACTCTGACGGCTCGTGACAAGCTGCTACAAGAGCTGCACGGGCCTGTCAATAGACTGTAGACACAAGGCTGCTCGTATAATCACGGAGGGAGAAAGGAGGCTAGAGCTTTGATGGCAAACTAATGTCAGCTAATATCAGCTCTATAAAGGCTGACTCAGAAACATACAGGAAGCCTTTCATTACCATCACTCACTCAGTCTCAATTCTCATCCAGCAAAGTAGAGTACTGCACACTTGTCTAATGAACAAGAGTCTACGGGGAAGGATCACTCTATGCGAGTGTGTTGGAAATCAAGGTCCCACAACAGTGGACTCGTGGCGCTGCTGATAAGGACTTGGCTGTAATTGCTCAAAAGGGAGGGAACTGCAGCCCCATTAGGTCTGGTCTTAGCACTTGCCAATAAGCCAAACTGCCCCTCTGAAGCCTCCCATGTAATGAAAACTTCCTCTGAGATGAATTACAAGTCTGTCAATCCACTAATTAATATCATGGACTTGTCTTTTTTGCTTCTCTGCAGTAACAAACTGAGTGAGACAGACCGGAGTGGAGGTATTGGAGGCACTGGAAGACATAAAGGAAGGAAAGGCAGAGGCAAACCAGCGAGCGCCCTGCTACTGTAATTCACTGCAAGTCACGGTCGGCACTTAGTGAAGCATCTATTTTTCATGTATTTCATAATTAAAACCTGCGAGTTCTGTAAGCCCGCCATGCTCCATGTAGATCAAAGATAGCGCTATTAGCAGGGAGTTCGTCGGTGGTGGCATTACTGAGCCCTAAAAATGACACTGCCATGCAACTAAACCGTGTTCTCATTTACATTTCAGGGGAAAATGCATTTTCTTAAGGATTATGTTTGTTTGCTACATTTCAAAAATACATTCCTAATCAACGTATATTTGGCATTTATATTTTTTGCTTTTCCACTGTTGAATTTTTTCAGTCAACCAATCATGTAAGATGGCTGGGACTCATCACCCTAGCAAACAATAAAAAAAAAGAAAAGAAAAGAAAAGAAAAGCTTCTGACGTCTTTAATAGCTTTGGTACCTAAACCTAACCTAACAAAACAGAGACTAAAAATGAAGTAATAAAATCCAAAATGAATATGTAAATAAATAAACAATAAACACACAAATAAGAGGATGAACGTCTGAGGGATGTTGACACCACCATGACTGCCTTATTTTTTTAAATTGTGATGCGTTTTGTTGAGAAGAATATACTTTTTCCATGAAACAACAAAAAACAAAAATAAATAAAGGAAATCCACCATAGCTTTTTTTTTTTTTCAGGAGACAGAGTTTTATTATTAAGTACACAAATACACTCCACACTTGATAACGGGGCAACCGTGGAGGTGGACTACGGTTAACGGAACAGATCACAGCTTCTGGCTCCCTTTTCAAAGCGTTGCAGACAGGAATAACCCATGCACAGCAGATAAAGTGGTTGATGAAAGACTGAATATATATTTCACACATTGCCTCTTGTGGTACAGGTGGAGTGTGCTTCAGTTTGTTGCCTTCTCCCTCCCTGCTGCATTCTCTATGTAAATGTAATCGGAGGATAACAAGGGATAAAGCTCTGCAGAGCAGAGACATGATGCCTCCCTTCTGCGGGGATAGAGGGATACAAATCTACCTCACATGGTGTAATAAAGAGAGTGAGCTGCGTAGCGTTATTTATTTGTCCCGTTGACTCCTGGGTAAGTTGCCACCATAGGGTGCACTTGTCTGGATACTCCATTTTCCCACTGACTGTAACTAGACAGATGATAGCAAAAGTGTCTTTAATTTCATTTTGTATATGTGTATATATACATATATATGTGTGCGTAGTTTCCACTACCTTTTTCATCACAGGTTGCATTTGTTTAGCATTTGCGATTAGCATGTTTTTAGGTTGATTTATCATGACAGAAAAGTGGAAACTAGTGGGAAGTCTTAAGCATCAAACATTGCAAAAGCTGCAGTATTACAGTAGAAAAATATTCCTTTTACGTAAGACTTAGACTTTTGTAATTCTACTTAAGTAAAGAATTTAAATGTTTTAATATTTGGGTTATTTTTTTCCTTAATCTGCAAAGTAATTGCTGCAAAATGTAATGAAGTAAAAATAGTCTATGACAGATATAAGTTTGAAATGACATCAAACACAAACTATATATCTCAGACCACAATTTAAAAACAAAAGAGTAAAAGTACGGCTTGTACACATCCGCCCTCAAGAACAATGAGCTCATGTACTGATCAAAAAATGTACACAATTTATATTTTCTACTTGCTGCCTATAGTATCTCGCTGCTGCAAAGCTTCCTGCTGTCAATGGTGTTATTGTTATGCCATTGCGTAACAATGTCAGAGGAAGAACTTGTGGTGAAGTCATATGAAAAGAAACTATAATTAGCCAGCCATACTAGCTTTTTCACACTCACGGGCATAGCTGTCGAGATATTCATTCTTCCTTTCTTACTGAAATTATAACAGCTCCACGCTCGACGGCCAAGTTAACAGCAGGGAGCGAATGGATGAACTTCCTTTAGGCTCAAGAGGTCAGTGACAGTTCACAGCACAAACATCAGAGCACTGTCAGTCTATCGAGTAGAAGATGACAAGTCTAATGCACCGCCACTTTGTGGAATGCTGACCGCTGGAATACGTGTTTATTCATCATTTTTTATGCAGCTGTCAACAATGTGACGCATTGAGCTAAACACGCCATCTGACTATACCTCACAGTGGACATCTCAAACATATGCACAGACAGCCCACTGACTCTCGCTGGAAGTGTGAGGAGAGAGGTCTGAGGTGGAGGCTGGGACGACGTATATACTGCGGCCACAGCCATACATTCTCAGCAGTATGAAAGCTTGCAGTCGTGCCCGGCAGTAATAATTAATAGCATACTCTATAAGCATTCCATTAGGTGCAAGCAGCTGTCATAAACATCTTAATTAATTTACAAAGCATGCAACTAGGGAATTATGGCGACGTAAAAATCTGCTTCCCTCTGCCGCTCCATAGCACTGGAACAGATCGGGCTTTTAAATTTTTAAACATGCCTTTCATGTTCTCTAGAGCACTAAAAAGCCTTTGAACAGTCAGCTTGTTAGGAGATGCACCTAGCAGCCCAATACCTACGGGTCGTGTTGCTATTCTTTTCATACAGTGACAAGAGGTTTCGGGCTTCTCTTTGCTGCTCTGGCTTGACTCAAGGAATCTCTCTCCCCCTCGTATTTTCTTTGTCACAGTGACATAACTGCACAATGATTTTTTTTCTTCTTTTTTCATTCAAGCACTCCATCTAAGGTTTTTCCAGTTTGCTTACATTTATACATTTTTTTGGTCAAAAGAGGACAAACGTTTACAAAAAAATAAAGCAACTGATGAGGGGAGGAAAAAAAGTCTCAATTAGAGATTTTATCTGAAATGCAACACTTGAACCACAGAGGCGTAAAACAAACCACAGACCTTACACTGTGTGCTTCATATAAAAAAGGACATCCTCCTGAGGATAAGAGCGAGAGAGCAGCAGAAGGGCGCTGGCAAAAAGAACGAGGATGGCTCTCTGGCTCTCTTACTGTACCGCGTACAATATTGTGCCAAAGCAAGGGTCAGAGTGCTGTGGTAAAAATGCTCTTCCTTACCAGCTCTCCCTCAGAGAGGGCAAGATTAGACTGGCCACTCCATTATAGGAGAAAGGCTTAAGAGCATTTCCACTTTCAGAGCGGGGATATCAGCAGCTTCTGACACTAAGCATGGCTGACCCATCGTTTTGGAGGGAGGTGAGTGGAGGGTATCAGCTGTCTTCCCAGGAATACAGTTGAGTCTGGGCAAGATTTTTTTCCCCTGACCACTACAGCTCTTTGAAAGCCAACAACACACACATAAAAACCCTAACAAAAA
>VUQG01003823.1:12855-30114 GCA_015106755.1 Etia nguti
CTAACAAAAAAAAAAAAACCCAAACAAAATCCAGCACTCTGGGACACCGACACAAGCTGCTGTTGTTAATGTACAGAATATTTACCATCTACAAATCAATTTAACCATGCAAAAACATCTACAGGATGCCATTTACCAAAGCGAACACAGAATTTTAATGTGCCCATTACTCCGTGATGATAGCCAGGCATCATACATCCCTTTTTTCTCACTCCCATTCTAACCTGTCCCCCCCCCCCCGTCCCATCTCTCTCCATTTCAACCCATGCCATATTTGCTTAAACCAGCCAGTGTGACAGCACTCAATGCTAAAGCACTCCCAAGGCAGATGATCAAAGTCAGCAGTCAATTCACATTACAATGCATTGATTTGATGTTTCCTAACCTCCCAGGCCTTTCTCTAATGCTGCCAAGGACCTTCAGGATATTTCACAGTGTACCGTCTTTCCCAGCTTTTTCTCTGTATCCCCCCTCTCTCTCTTTCTGTGTGTTTGTATACCATATCTGCAAATGAAAATATGGTTGACTGAGATGTTTCATGTATATTTTGTCTGCTTCAAAAAAAAAAAGGCCCTGACACTCTGTAATTCATACAAGACCAGCCGCTTCTGTTTTTTTCTTTTTTTTTAAGAATGTAATTATTGCCCCTCATCCACCTCCTCTTTCAAATATTGTTTTAGAGTAAATCACTCCCTTGTTCTCATATACCACACTTCGTTTGTTCCTCATCACTTATTCATTTGCAGTTCTTTACCGAGTTGGCTTCTATGCTTTAGTGCCTGCCATTTCCCTTTGAGGGGATGTTCAGAGCACTTCCATGTTTTATTCAATTATGAAAATCTAATATAGTGGAAAGAAAGGTGTGCATGGTGCTTGCTCATAACCATGCATTATTTCACACATATTTATTCTGCCTCTCTGTTTTTAGGTGACGGAGTCTTGAGCAAGCAGCCTAAAAAGACAAATCTAATTTGATTCGTCATTGACCTCTATTTGCTATAGACAGAAAAAGAAAGCGAGTTACTGCATCAGTGTATAACCACCAAATATATTGGCTCTATTGTGATTTTGGAGAGAAGACAGCTATTTTTTTTTCTTGTTTGTTTGTTTGTCTGTTTTGTTTTTTGTGCTCAGAAGTTGTCAAAATGCCTAAGCATCATTGCCACGGCACAGTGACACACTGACCTACAAGCACAAAGGAGAACTTTGTCAGCCTTGATAAACACACAAACACAGAAAGAGGAAGAGATAGAGGGAAAGCGCATGTGAAAGAGAGAAAGGATGAGAGAGAAATAAGAACTATTGATTCACGTACGAGAGGCATTCCTTAAACGGCATTAGTCATCATGGTTGCGTGAAACAAGCTGGCTCTTTAATTATTCGTCAGAAACCAGACAAAGTCAGCGCCGCGTGAAGAGAGCCTATTGATTTCTGCCTGGCAGATGGGACACACTTATAGCAATTCACAAACCGTGTGGATGATCAGAAAGACAGAGATGGTGCTTACCTTCCATTCAATCTACAGAACAACAACAGTGAAACTGGTATAACTGGCCATTAGGCACTGGGGTAGGCTCAGGAGGACATCAAGTTAAACTCCTGAAGTAAAAGAACCCGGGTACTGTGAGGGGATTGTATTCAAGAGATAAGTGACACCTGTTGTGGCATATCACAATGAGAGGTCCCTCCAACAGAGAAGTAATATGGCATTAGCTACAAGCTATATAGCTAGTTATCAATAGGTAAATAACTCTTTAAAAAGAGGATGATGACAGCTATTTGATTATTTATATTCATGCAGAGACTGCAACCTTTTTCATTGAGTGATTAATTAAATATAAAGGGGTGATTTTGTGTATGTTAGAGTTTAAGTGTTAGTGGGGTTTTTTTTTTCAAATCTATCCACCCAATTACATTTCTACATCAGGTCAGTAGGAGCCCTCCTGCATTTATTCGTGAAATAGAATGTATGATTTTCATTCTAATAGAAAACAGTCCAGATTATGCAGGATCCACGTGAATAAGTGCACATAAAATGTTGGTGTCTTTACCTTATAAACCTTGAAAACTGAGCTTTCTGAGGTAAAGTATATTTTAATCCAAACCACGATCTTTACGCACTTTTGGCTCCTGAATCTACCCTATGCTCATGTTTCAACTTGTCGAGGCAGATTACAACCTGCCCTGAACCTTGTTTCTGCATGACGTTTCTTCCTGTTAAAAGGGAGGTTTTTTTCTCCCCACTGTAACCAACTGCTTGCTTGCACATTATCACTGGGTTTCTCACTATGATAATGCAAGGTCTTTGCCTTCCAAAGCAATGTATGCGCCCTCACATAACCTGTGCTTAGACAGGATTAGAACTAGCTGAGCAATATATACAACACTAAAAGTATTATTTTTTAATCATGTGCCTAAACCTAACCGATCCAAAAGGGAAAACAAAAGCAATAATAAAAGGATGAGTGAAAGCAAAAGTCAGATCCAAAAGCTCGTGGTCAAATAAGTGTTAACTGTGACTTATGCCACCAACACCCCTTCAGCCTTGCTGTGCTGGCTTTTGTGGTGGAAACAAAGTCGGAAATATTTTGCCCATAATCTCTGTTCATCAAGGCGGCATGACCACCATTAAATAATGTCTGCCTACCCGGACTGCTAGTTAGCTGAAGGATGACGCCTACTGGTGATATCTATAGGAGTTATATCTACTGATAGGGGCTGTTCAATGGGTAAGCAACAACCCAAATTGCTGTTAAATGTTTTATTTTGTCTCAGCAACAGAAAAAAACAAAAGAAATTCAAGCAAAATATTTTAAGAAGAATTACAATTACCACTTTACACTTGTATGGCTCTACTAACCAGTTAAGCTGCAGTTTCTATCCACGTCTGCCCCTACTCTGTTACAATTTTCATTGAAAATGTTGAAGGAAATGAAACAAACATACTAAGTGTGGTTATATGTATATCTGATAGAATATAATAAGAGAGAGCTAAGAATTCATCTCCCTGACCTGGATTTCTTTCATGTTGTCAATGATCTGAATGGCTGATTGTATCATAATTGAATGTAATGTGGAAGAATAGCAAACAGAGAACATGACATTGCATTTGCAGGGGGATCGAGAGGAGTTAAGAAGGTGATAGGGTACATACAGACATTCACATACACTACAATCATTTGACTGATTGTTTCATCACTGAAGCTTAGTCTGGATTTAAAACATAATCTGAAGGTGCATATCTAATACAGGAATAAGAAACGGAAACACAGGAACAGCTATGGAAATGATGTGTACGTTACTTGCCGGAGTAATCACAAGTATTATATTAAGTATTATACTAAAAATATTGAAACCAAATCTAACATCTTTTGGGACAAGTGCAAAATATAAAGTCAAAGGCTTTTAGAAGAAAAGTCCCTCTGTCTGTCTAGCATGCCTTTTTGGAACTGACTGTTCATCTTCTGTGAGGTCTGTGTTTTAAAGTGCGACCCTATTGTTATTTTATGAGAAGGGCTGAGCACAGAGCCACAGCCTCGTCTGAGCTGTGCAGGAAGAATTCCCCCGCATGGCTACACAAAACACAGACAGCACATTTAGAGATGTCAGCTCCTAACTAGAGAACAGTCAGTGAGGTAAACCCTCTAACCCCACGCCTTCACCACGTCTAGCCGGGCTGTTCTAGAAACCCGAGTTAAAAATGCATTCGGTGTAGCCGATGGAGCAGGCAGACCATGATACTTAGGCATGTCATGCGGGCTAGTGGGCTCACATGTGTTGCTCACAACCCTGGTTAGTGAAATGCCACTACTGTATGCCTCATCACCATTGCTTTCCCTGCACTTACATAATTTACACAAGTAAAGGGAGGGGAGGACAGGAAAGAGATGGGGGTGGGGGTGGCAGGGCAGAGCTACAGGGAGCTCACGTCCAATTGCGCTTGGCCATGTGGAGAGACAAATATGGCAGTATGAGGGGAGCTCATGCCACAGCGGGATTTGATGACTACATGCTGAGACACCCCTACGACATGCTGATAGACAGTACGAGACCCCACCCTTCCTTTGCATTTACAAAGCCAAGCGGAATATACAGTAGACACTACGGGAACAAGGCAGAGAGTCTGAGCACATTAGAGGTGCACTGATCCAAGACCATGGCATGGTTATTTATTAATCAGCTGAGCTTAGCTAACTGCCTGCTTAGATGAACAGCACGGGGTTGTGATACACTGCAGTAAGACAGGAAAACTGTTGCCATAATGCAGCTTAAAATACATGATGCATTAACTTGGGATGAAGCTATGTGCCACGGAATTTTTTGCATCTCCACATATCTGTATTTTTACATAGCGTCTATTCCATTAATGCTCAAAGAGATTGTAAAAGGAATACAATAACACAAAGTGAACAAACAATCTAAAGCTTAGCACTGTAAATCCATTTGTGCTTATTTGGCTGCAAACAAAACATTACTATGTGATCCAAAGTAAATACTGTCACACAGTGTACAGCAAACAAAGAATGTTTGCCCATTTGCACATTATTCATCTCCTAGGGTGAAGTCAGTGATGAGTAACAGCATGGCGATGTTGTCAGTAAATACACTCTAACATACACAAAATCACCCCTTTCATGTTGTACTTTTGGAGTTCACTGGCACCACAACGCTGCGCGCTGACAATGTTTTTTTGCCAATTTCAACACCTCACAGCTGGGGTGTCAGCACATTGAAATGGTGTTGGGAAACATAACTCTTTTAACTCAGAAGAAACATCTCTTGGAGGTAAAAAAGAAAAGAAAAACAGAATGGGATGCAATTCTCCCGAGTTTATCCCCCTCATGTCTTTTCCACTGTTTTTTTTTTTTTCGCAGGCCAAGTAATACACAGGGAAGCACTGGCACACAACACTCTCTACCTGAGCACAAAGGGAAACATCTCAGCCTGGAGTTGGGCTTCAGAGACTAATATGAGGCTTCGACTTCACCACAGGGAGAATGAATGTTAGGATCTCCATTGGATTATACTGTTGATGCAAGGTTTACAGACTGCAGTGGATCTGCTAAGTTCTTCATTACTTCAGGAGCTTCTTACACAGGTGCCATGAGGCTGCTGAAAACATCTGGGGCACAGCCAGCGGAACAGGAGAGCCAGACTGTGGCCATTACGAGACGCTTTCTTTCATCATCTGTGAGACTACCTTGCACACGCTCTCATTCTCTCAGAGTACTTGCAACGCTGAGCTGAGAAAGCCAAAGACTTTTGGACAGTTCATTTAGGATAATGCAGTGATGAGAAATGGGGACTCTCTCTCTTATGTGTATGTGTTAGCGCGTGTGTGCGCGTGCCAAATCATTTCTGGTAAATATATCTTTTCAAAATGTCCCCTCTGCATTTCAAGCAAGACACAAACCACATCAGCGAAGACAAGAATGATTATTTTCATAACCTGCTGAAACATAAAAAGGCAATCTAAAGTGCAGACATATAATTATTTTATGAATTCAAACGAACAACACAAAAAGGATATTTCAAAGAAATTTCCACATAAAAAAAGATGGAACAGAAATTATCTTGGGGCTTTTTCCCCCCCTTTCTTCAGACTTCAGAAAAGAGAAATTTATTTCTGCCTTCATCTCTAAATTGGATGCAATTTATTGCCTCTCCAAAGCTCATTTTTCACTGGCTTGCAGGATCCATGGGCCATGGCAGGCAATGCGTATCTGCCCGCCTCCCCTGGCCTCGGGTGCTAATATGTGGAAACTGGCCTGGGGATATGGAGTCCAACCAATGGAAGAGGAGGCAGAGGGACAGAGGAGAGAATCAATCCCTAATCGCTGAGGAGTAGGCTGTAGGAGGGGTGAAGAGGAAGTGGGAAAAAAAAATCTGAGTGAAAAGACAGAAAGCAGTGTGTTTACCAGCAGACATTGGGGTGCTGTCAGCTGACTGGAAGAGCTCTGGGATATCAGAGAAAGAAAACCGAGTTATATAACCAGGCTGTTAAAGCAGGGAGAGAGGGTGTGAGAGACAGGCAGACAGAGACAGAGAACAAGACAGGGACCAGGAAAAAACATTGCCATTTAAAGTGACAGGGACAACATTATCAAAGCAAAAACAAACATGGCGCACACACACATACACACTCACACACACACACACACACACACACACACACACACACACACACACACACACACACAGCTACCAATGCCAGACTGAGACAGGTTAGTGTCCAACAAGCAGGAATCTCTGGGGAGTAAAAATACAACCACCACACAGATGTGAACACAGGTCAGAGGTTATCACATTCATCATGCATGCATTATCCTGGCACAGGGTCTTGTGTAAGCAGTGGCTGCATGCCCTTAGAGCACATTGTTGCCTGAGTGCTTCTGCATTCAGAAGGTTTTTTGGGATTCCTCCAGTTCTAAAGAAAAGAATCTCAGATTGTCCAACCAACACCACAAGCCAGTACCCACTAAGGCCACTAACAGCCTCAAAAAGTCCTTTCACCCCCAACCACTGACTACCATTAGCTTCGCACCCCATTTCCATTTATCTCGCTTACCCTAACATAACAAATTAACATTCTCATTTGCACAGGATAGAAAATTAAGGGCTTAATTTGAGGAATTGGTTGTGTTCGACACCACACATGCTGTGCACCCACACACAGACATTAAGTACAGTTAGCTCAAGGTGCATTCTGTCCTGTGACCTTGCTGTTACACTTCTGCAGAGCAATGAATAACTATCACATTTCTTTGGCTGACAGCTGACACCAAGAGGCCCAGGTGATATACGAGACATGACAAGTGATTCTAATTAAATGTAGAGCTTGTGGATGTAAAGTGGCAGGAAGGGAACAAATCCTGTCCAGGCAGCAAGCGGCAAAGCAGCATGCCTTGCTCCAAACAAGATGAGCTGGGCTGTCAGGGCTGCCTCAGCTGTCCTGTAAACCCGGGCCCAGCTCCCCAGGGGGACTGACAGGTTTCAGCTGGAGGGGAGAAGGCACACCGCAAGCCTCCTGCCCTTCCACAACAACAAACACATGACACACAAACAGGCAGTTCTGATGCAAAGCAAAAGCCACGTGGACCATGTGCATCTGTCACATAACTATGTACTAACAAGGTACAAAGCATGGTTGTCTGTACCCTAAGCCCAGATGAAGTCTACATGAATGCATCAGCTACGGTGTGATTCGGTGACTCAATAGAAAAACAGGCTACAATCAAAAGGAATCAATAGATACAGGAAGCAAGACACCTCTGTTGATGCTGCATCCCACTTGTATTTTCACCATGACTGTATTCATCCAACTCAGGTTGAGAACAAAGAACTAGACGTGGTGAGAGCTTTTTTTTTTTTTCATGTGTGTGTGTGTATGTGCTTTTCTACAGACAGCAGAGGACCCAATGGTACTCAAAGCAAACACAAGTGTCAGTAAGTGACACAGGACTGCACTTTACAGAGGACACTCACGGGGTCTTCAGCTTCCCAATCAGACCCCTGGAGACGAGCCTCCCCAAATCAGTTAACCTTCGACCCATCTGGAACAACTTGGATCCCAGGAGTCATGGACACTCAGCTAAAAGAAAAATATACATTGCGCTCTTTTCACCTGACGGGATCAGTCATGTTGGTTGGCATCTGTCCTCTCCAGAAAATGGAGGAAACACAGCCTATCATGAGGCTTTATGTTCTGTGATAACACAAAGTCAGGGCAACAGGCTTTCTGCTCTCTCCAGCAGCTTGGGCCTGAATTGAAAGATCTGGTTTACAACTTATTGATTTCCCACTATGGCAATATATTATTTAATGTCTTCAATCTGATACAGAAAATGATTTCAAAACACCAAGCACTTGGTTATTAAAATGTTTCTTTTTTCCATTTGACTGTTTCAGACATACAATATCCAGGCATTCCACCGGAAAAGCCGTTAACATAATGGCTTTGACCAGCTAGGGGAGCAATGTAACAATGTATTGAATTAATCTACATCTATCCATTCCCTGTAAAGGCAACTGTTTGGTACAGCTGGACCAGTAGAGCAGTGTTGTCCTAGGTACCTCACAAACAGTGGGCGACAGGAGAGAGAAAGACACAGGGGAGTTTATTTTCCACTTTACAGGCTGCACCAGTGACAGAGCACCATGTTGGTGATATATATTTCATTGCAGAAAATAATATAGAAAAACATGCTTGGAGTAATTTTCATATGAAAATAGTTTTTTAAACTATGAAAACAGTTTACCAACCTCTCAGGACAGTCTGCAGCAGTCATATAGCATATACCTTATGAGAAATTATGCTACAAGATACCCAGTGCCTGTTTCAGTTTATGTGGTTCAGACTAGGATGCCTTCTGAACGCCTCCTAGGTGAGGTGTTTTGGGCATGTCCAACTCTGAGGAGACCCTGGGGCAGACCCAGGACACGCTGGAGAGAATATACCTCTCAGCTGGCTTGGGTACACTGAAGGAAGTAGATGGGGAGAGGGAGGTATGCCCCCACAATCTAAACCTGGATACAGTAAGTGGGAGAAAATTAATGGATGGTCAGCGCTCAGAACGTTAAAATGTGATGCAAAAGAGCATGACCAGGCATCCGTGATAGTTGAGGTGAAACACCACTGAAAATGGGACAGCTCAGTTTGAAGCATTTGTCAGAATTAAAGAACCACATGCTCAATAACGTGGCAATATATTTGGCGGAAGACAAGAAAGACTGAAACGTAACCCCAAATAATGCTTCTACAGAATTACATCCCATTCGAATTTGCAGCATCATCTACCTTTTTTTCAGAAGCATACTCCTGAGCCCCAGTCAGTTTACTTTCTTTCCCCCTTAGCAACCAGATTCTTCAGTTTGCCCCACCCCCTGTCCAGCCCACAGTCCCTCTATTTTGGGTGTCTTACAAAGCTGCTGATGTGATTAGAGAGGATGATGATTACAGTTACATAACAGAATCAAATTAATTTGTGGACTGACTACAGCAGCAGCGGTAGGAAATCACTCAACTTCTCAAGTCTCCCCTTTCTCCTGCTTCCTCTCGTGTTTCCTATCTTCATTCACCCTTCCTTTCATGCACCCACTGCCCACTCCTAGAACACACAGACACACCCCTCTCTCCTCCCCGCCCCTCCCTCTAGTCAATTAAAGTCACATCGAGGGATTAAAAAGAAGTAGGTCAGTGGAGCATTGCTGGAGGAAAAATGCAACAAACCACGTCAGAAGTCACTATGTCGACCTTGTGAAACACAGACCGAACTAGCGGCGGCTTGTGATCTCCCCGTGCCTCGGCCAACACTGGGGCTCCCTACAGAACCCAGATCAAATCAAAATCCCACAGACCAAGCTTTGCCCTCACCTTGATTTCTCTGCAGCTCACAGGAAAACCACCTGGAGGGCAGCCTGGGGAGGTAGGCTTTGGTGACGAACACTTGATACCCTCTACAGAATGCTTTGTCTCTAGTCCCCTGGACAGATCCTCTTCAATTGCAGGATTATAGCAGTGCTACGGGCAATGAGAGCCCCATAGCTCCACTGCAAGAAGACAATGCCAATAGCCACCATGCTAGACAAAAACAGCACTTAACCACGGTGAAACACTTATTTCCCTTTCATACGGGGAGAGTGATGCAGGTCTACAGAACACACATTCTGACTGACTGTGAATAATTCATACTATGCTACGAGACTGCCTGTTAATTGCATTGCTTTCCTGTTTACTGTCATATCTGCAACACAGGTCCATTGCTGCAACACAGTACATTACTATAGCTATATACACTGCAAAATACTTCAATTTCATCATATAAAAGTAAATGGTGAATAAAGATTGAGGACCATGATGCACTTTTACTCCTCCTCACGGCAATTACTGGTCACCATTTATTTTGATGCAGTGTGAAAGTCAATAATCAGACTCGTTTGTTCATGAAATCAGTCACAGTAAATATTAAATTTGCTACATTACTGTTGGATGAAAATTAAGTTTATCAAATATAATTCAAGCAGGCATTCTCTTCAACCTAAAAGAAAATACATTACAACCACTAAGTGTCTGGAATTATAGAAAAAGTACATTAAAAAAAAACCCCCACGTACTTACCTGTGATGTAAGGTACACAGAGGTGATTTGCAGTAGAAACACTAAAACATTTAAACCCCCTTGTGGATTTCTCAGTGATCAATGGCGCCATTTTTCTGCCTACAAATTGATGTCTGTGTTTCTGATTTCGAGCTAAATGTTGTTTTAAAACCGTTAACATTCATTTAACCCAGTTCAACTCCTAATATAAAGTAAACGCTCATTCACCAAAGCGAACGACAAATTACGATTAATCCCGGAAAACAGGTTTCTGTTTATGTGGTCCTTCGTGTGAATAAAGCCAGCATTGAAAGGCCTTGCATGTACTGTTCCATGGCATCAAGGTGCTGCTGTCAACATAATGCAGTGTATCTGTCCAAATTAATCAGCCTCATGCGCCATGCGCACTATAGAGCAGTGAATAATAACAGAAAACAAAATAACAAGCTTGTCATCGCTCCACATTAACAAGTACAATTTTTACCTTATCTGCTTGCATGCTCACCAGCTGTGAATGTCTTTACAAATAATGTAAAACAGCATTTTATATGACACTACCAGAGACGAGATGACAAATCTAATTGTTTAGCAGCACTATGGAGTGAAATGACAAAGGGTTTGAAGTAAAGGGATGCTGCAAGTAATTTGTTTACTTTCTTGATAACAGCCATACTACAGACAAAAATGAGATTAACGGGCTGAGAACAACTGAAAAATGATGGCACTTTTTATAATGCTTTTCAGTTATTTGAGCAGTCTGTCAATCCTCAGAATGTGTTTTAATAAAGAGTTTTAATATATAATGTGTTGAAGTTATATATTTTAATTCAATTGGGGGGGGAAAGTCCTCAATCTTACAGTTATAATTACTTACATACTCACTGGCCACTTCATTGGGTACACCTGCTCAACTACTCATTAACGCAAACATCTAATCAGGTTATCACATGGCAGCAATTCAGTGCATGTAGACGTGGTCAAGATGATCTGCTGAAGTTCAAAGTGAGCATCTAAGTGAAGAAAAAAGGTTATTAAATTGAATTTTTCTGTGGAATGGTTGTTGGTGCCAGATGAGCTGGTACAGAGTATATCAGAAACTCCTGATCTTGCGATTTTCCCACACAACCATCTACTGGGTTTACAGAGAATGATCAAAAACAAAAACAAATCTAGGGTGTGAGTGGCAGTTATCTGAGTTAAAAATGCCTTGTTTACGTGAGATGTTACCACCAAGGTAGGCAAAAAAGCATTGCACATTGAAGCCCGAAGCAGATGGACTACAGCAGCAGAAGACCACACCAGACTATAGGACCAAAATCTCAGAGCAACGTTTCCAGTACCTTGTTTAATCTATGCCAAGAATAATTAAGGTAGTTCTGAATGGGGTCCCAACCTGGGAGTATACTAAACAATGTGGCCATGTAGTTACCTCATATTATTTTGCATAAATAAAACCCAACTTATGCTGAATCAAACCTATGAGTGCTAAATTCCCACAACAGCTGCTTCTACTCTGAGGACCTGACTCACTGCCCATCTGAAGTCTGTGTAGTGGGATGCAGTGGTTGTTTCATTAAAAAAAAAAAATCACGTAAGTATTACTTCACTTGCAATAAATGCATTAACTCACTTAAGCATAGCTTTTATCATAATATGAGCTCAACCATCACATCATCACTCTGGTTCTTTGTTTGCAACAAAGACCTGTAATGAGTCTTTAACTGGTGACTACCTGCAGGCATTAAATCAACTGCAATTCAGCCAGGTAACACAATAAAAAGGTCTTACTGGTTCTGAATATAAAACCATGACTTTTTGTTGGGTTTTTTTCACATTCACAACCTTTCTAATGTTAAATATTAATAATGAACTGCACAAAACCAGTTTTACTATGTAAATCATTTAAATACTAAAGATCCATTTGAAGATTATTAATTTTAGTGTACAGTCATCTTCACTAAGTTACATGATACTGACATACAAGAGTAAGCTCAAGATACAACAATGCTCAAAAAAAAAAAACAGAAACTGTTGCTGCAAAGTGGATTTAGAGAGCCGCGCTGAGATCGACAGAGTTGATTCAAGGTGTGGGCAGAAAAGCAAATCTGCAGCCGCACCAAAGTCAGAGGGATTTGCAGTGGCATGCCTAATGCTCCCCGATGACCACTAAAGGGCCTAGATGGAGGAAATGAAATAATTCTCTTTGACATCAGATAGTTTAAAAAGATTTTTCCAAGCTAAGCTCATAATGCAGTTTTCTTACTCCCCATATAAATCTTTCCAACTTAAGTCAACAGTATGAACCCAGCGCTTAAAAATAGTGTCCTGTAACAGCTGTAGTCCTTGTTATGCTTAAATGATGTGATTTCTCTTTCTTCATCAATAAAGACATATTTGAGTATGATTCCCGTATTTTATCTAAGAAGAATTAAAGAAAAAGTAGAAAAGTATTGTGAAAATAGCTCCGATGATGACGCATGAGGAGACCAGTTCTTTTTTTAATTGGTTTAAGTAAGCAGCAGTGTTTTTGCTTTTGGAGTGAACAAGCAGATTATTTCCAAATAAGGATGGGTGAGGCCAACTGTAAAATTTATAGTATGTGTTTTCTTACACAGCTGACAATATACTGAGGTTGAAACAATTCAGTGTAATGTAGTGATATAAGAACACGTAAGAATAGTACACTTTTGCAAAGTATTTAGTACTGGGATGTCAAACTTATTTTTTTATTCATGGACCATTTGCAGTACAATCTTTTGGCCATCAAATAAGAACCTATAGAAAACTTCCAAAGATGCTTCCCCTTTTTTTTTCTTCTTCTGTAACTAAGTACATCCTAAGAAAGGTTAAAATTCATGAGCAATCCATTCGTAAACCAGAGGTGTCTAAAGAACAAAAATATGTGCAATTTTAAAAGCACGTCTTAGTTTTTCCATTTTTGGGGGGATTACAAAGAAATGTTTTGGGGTAAATGAAAGAAACATGTCTAAAGATCTCCTTGGTTTAATGATCATTAGTGTGGTGGGGTAGTACATTGGAAATATATTTGTCATGACGTGTCAGCCACTTTCATGACATGCTACATTATCAAATACTGCGAACACAATTCATCCTGGTGAAAAAGACAGTGAAAAGTCAAGACCGCATGCATCCAAAGGGCTGAATTTGCCTCTTTAATGGACTGGCGATGGGCTTTGGGCCATATGTTTGGCACTCCTGCTTTAAAAGCAAATAAGGACATAAAAAATTTACTCCTTTCCAGGTCTTAAAATTAGGTGCTCTAAATGCAACCTCAGATAAACAATATCACATGCCATATTAAACCATGTCATTATTTATTTAAGTAAGTCTTTATCAGTCTCTCACATCACCGTGGAGGAATTTTGGCCCAATCTTCTTTAAAATGATGTTTTAGTTGACTGAGGTTTGTAGGCATTTGTTCTCTTAAGGTCTCCCCACAGCACTTCAGTCAGGTTGAGGTTTTTGATTAGGCTGCTGCAACACCTTGACTCTGTTCTTTTTCAGCCATTCTGTTGTAAATTTGTCTGTATCCTGTTGCATGACCCCAGTTCCAGCAAAGCTTTAGCTGTCAGACAGATGTCCTCACATTTGACTCTAGAATATTTTGTTATACTGAGAAGTTCATGGTCGACATAGCGACTGCAAGATCCCAGGTTTTGTGGCCGCAGAACAAACCCAAATCATAACCCCTCCACCACCGTGCCTGACAAGTTGGTTTAAACTGATATGCTGTGTTTGAATTTCTCCAAATGTGGCGATGTGCTGGGATGTCCACTCCTGGGAATACAGGCAGCTGTCTTAAATGTTTTCCACTTGTGAATAATCTTCTTCACTGCAGCACTGCAGAATAATGAACTTCAAATTGTTTGGAAATGTACTTAAAACCCTTCCCAGATTAATGAGCATCAGCAATTGCATCTCTAAATCATTATATAATATCATTATAATATCATTGCTGATGCCTTTCCTCCTTGGCATCGTGTTTACATGCAGCTAAATGTCCAGACAAAACATCTGCTTTTAAAGAGGTCCTCACATTTGGTGATGACCAATTATTTAAGTGCAATCTTTTAATTCCTACTGATGCAGTAAGGGTGTACTGGATTTTTTTTCCCAACACAGCTTCTCATAAATAAATAAATACATTGTCATGTTTTGTAGTTCATCTGAGGTTGTATTTATGTAATTTTAGGATCTGCTGAGGACCAGATGTCTTTTATTATGACCTAATAAGTAACCCTTTTAACTGAAAGAGGGTGCACTTTCTTTTTACCGTGACTAAATGTTGAGATGTTTCAGCCCGATGAATGGAAACTAATCGCTTGTGGTGTTGCTGTGTTCATAAGGATAAATAAAATAAACCTGAAACTGCAAAGCCCTCCTTTGAGAATCAAACCAGAACGGTTTAACAATATTTCAGTGGTTTGATCTCTTTTTAGGAAACACTTTTGTAATCTAAGACCTCCTGAACAAACCCGAGGCCTGTGGATGTGATCTAATCCACTTGTTAATAGTGCTTAACAGGGCTCTCAGCAGCACAATGCTTTCATTAAGACATCAAAATAAAAAGGAAATCACTCCACTCCTCCATAGCAGTACACCGGGAACGATGTTATTGCTAGTTGATGATAGGCTAATCATCCTCAAATGCAACTAGAGACACTCGCAAATTGACTCAACTTCTCCTCAGCCTGTGTAATCTGAGATTTAAAAAAATGATAAATACAGTCTAAATAAATAAATAAATAAGCAGTAAACATTAACACCATATCAAGGTAAACCCCTTGTTGCTTGAGTCCATGTCTTCAGGATTCCTCCATAATGAGCATCTTATCGCATCTTAATTTCAATTACAGCAGGGCCCATTTCTAGACTTCTGCATTTTAAAGTGTTCTGTACCTCAGGATTCCCCACGCTTATCTGATGAGGAGATAACTGAAACAAACCTGATTGGTTTCATGACAAATTGCTGAAGGTCATGGTTTGAAACCGACTTGAGAATCCATTGGTTGCGCCTATCATACAGAGAAATCATGCGATATGTTGATATCAGAATTTTGATTAGATAAGCGTTGTCAGGGATAACAGAAAATTATTTTGAGTTTTCTCATCTTGGCCTGTGTGAGTCTTTATAATACGCATGCATCTAGTGCTTTAATTGAAGGCAATGCAAACACACAAAAGAGATTATTAAATATATATCTTGTGATAAATACACAAATAAAGACTTGGTGTGATCTTAACAAATTGAGAACACGACTATTTTCTTCCTTATGTAATCAAAGGACCATCAACAAAGAAATGCACATATACTTTAAGGGGTACAAATTGAACAAAGAAAACAATATTGCCGGCAATTCTGACCCTTTGAAGAAATGGCTGTGACAGTGTGAAATTCCACAGACTCGTCACTGTGAGGATGAAAGTCTAAGAAAAGCAAGGGATGAAATCTGCATTCCCGAAAGAGCCTGCTGCTCTAATCTTTGCATTGTGAAGGCAAAAGACGAGTGAGTCAGATTTACGTCACCATTTGTTTGCTCTTTTTTTTCCACCCACAAACGGCTCTTCCTGCTTCCTCTTTCAGACTTGCCTTTAGGAGATGAATCGTTTTACAGTTTAGTTCCTCATTTAAATGAAGTGGGCGGGATGTGGGGAGGGTATTTTAATCACTTATATAAATATTTGCATTCACATGGGCTGACCCTTGGAATAGTCTATTACTTCATCTCGTTCACCCGCTGGCCCCCACCTCTCATCCAGACACGCTTATTTACCTCTTCTGCTCTCCCATTCAATAAGACTTCAACCAGCCTAGAGACATTAGCATAGCCACAGAGCTCCACAGACCAGACGGCTATGAAGCTTTGTTCAACGTTTTGTTCTGAGGGGACAAATAAAGCCTGCTATGTGAGAGTAGTAGCAGACGAGAAGAGGGGGGTTGGACCGCTAGGGAGACTGGCAAGTCCTCTGTTTCTACCCTCTAATGCTTTGACAGCAAGTAATAAATTGATCATGGCGTTGGGCATGATGCCGACCTTGAGATTTCCTCTTAAAGTAGTAGCTGGGCAGTAGAGAGAGGTGGTCATCATCCGACTACAATGACAGTATGATTCACTGGGAAGACTCAACGATAGTGATCTGGGATGGATCTCAGAAGAGACAGGGCTCCTGCATCTTTAATTGTTCAGAGGAACAGAGCCTCATCACAATTATAGAGCATTCAGGAAGCCTCCAAACTCATTTAGCTCTCCTCATCTGGGAACAGGAATCCACTAAACACAAATTCCTCTTCTGCCGCCTGCGGCAAAAAGCCTTCTTTTTTTTTAAAAGATTAATAAGATAAGAGATTTAAGAATATCCAAAAGACAGAGGAAAAGACTCATTGTTGAAAATGAAACATCTCTACGTGTCAGCATGTACAGAAGGGAAGAAAGACGAGGGGGGGGGGGGACTTGACAATACCCTTATTGTCCATTTTCATCATTTTAATTAAACCTCATGTAACCTTTAAACTTACATGTGTTTGTCTCTGTAGAAAGAAACGCACGGCTCACTTAGACTGCTTTTTGTCTACGCCTCTGTAGTGATAAGACAAGGACAGTGACAGAAAACATACAGAAAAATGCACTGTGTGTGCAAGTGTCTTTCCAATCTGTGTGCTCGTGATCTACATCCCTTCTAGCGCATGAGGTAAAGTACAACTCAACTGAAACAATGCACATGTTTAGCAGATGTGGGCCCACAGCTGCCAGAAACATTTGTCTGAGATAAACACATCTTCAGAAAGGTGGTACGTCATGAAGCGAAGATGTGAATGAGGATGATGTTACTGGAATGGGTTTGTACGCAAAGAAAAAAGGCAACAAACCGAAATCTTTATAGTTATACTTTTTCTTATATAACTATGTATGGGTGTTCACATTTTGGTGGCTATACCAGCACTCTGTTTCCTTGGATGGCTCTGATGAGATGCAGCAATGCAGAATAAAATCCTTAGTGATAGAAAGGTGTGACCAGGGATGTCTTTCTTTTTCTCTTTCTCACACACACACACACACACACACACACACACACACACACACACACACACACACACACACACACACACATTCAGTGTTGAATCAAATTAATGACCTTCTCTA
>VUQG01003823.1:32086-45500 GCA_015106755.1 Etia nguti
TGGCTTTGCCCCAACAGATTTAAAAAAAGAAGAAGAAGAAAAAAAAAGTTCCTGTTCCACTTGCTTAAACCCACATATTTGCAGAAAATTAGAGAATTAGTAATAAGAAGAAAAGGGGTCATATTATTAAAATTACTTTTAAAATCACACAAAAAATGTAAGAAAAAAACCCCAATTTAATAGCTCTCTGTAGTGAAAAACAACCGATTTTGTAACTTGAATTATTTTTACAGGGAAATTTCTTTTATTTTTTCTAACCCTCTATACTAAAAATCATATATTTGGTGATTTACTTACTTATATATAATATGATAATGATATCACATAATAAATAATATATAATAATAATACAATAATAAATAATTATATTATATTATATTATATTATATTATATTATATTATATTATATTATATTATATTATATAAATAATATAATAAAGGTTTGACCCTTTGACTTGCGGGTGGAAACCCAAGCTGCTCATTTTTATATACAGAATAACTCTATTAATAAAAAATTATTTGATGAGAGTGACAGCAAGTAAGAGTGGACCTCAGAATCAGGTTTGAGGAATAGTTGGTCAGTTAAGGGTGAGATATATGTGGTGTGTGTGGGGGTTAGCAATAGTATGCAATAGTATGTAGGCAATGATGTGTGTACACTTTATGAAGGTAGATAGATACCAGCATGCAATGGTACTCCAAAAGTCAAATTAGTTTAGATTCAACATTAGTGTCATTGCACAATTTGCAGTACATGACAACAAGATGCAGTTAACCCTTAAATTGCATGAGCAGATGGATAATACAGACAATATGCAATGAGTATATGTGAGAAATATACAGTGATTATAGCCGTATATGAAAATAATTAATAACTAAAGCTAGAGGAAGTTCTTTACATGGCTATGTAAGTAAGTTGAGTAAATGACAGAAAAGTGATATTCGCCTTTGCCTCTTGAAGTTCCACACATAATAATTATCAGTGTCAGACCCACAGAAACACACTGGCCCAAAATCATCCGTAACAATGACTGTATAAAAGTTTCTACAGTCACTGACGGTCCATAGACACCAACCAGGGTGTGTTGATACTTGTTGAAACAAAGATTAATATTTTGAATATTCTATATTATATAGATTGCTTATTTATTCTTCAAAATACTCTATGATGTGAGGCTGGATATATAAAATATAGACATATAGAAAAACATTTTGGTACCCTTATAGCACACTGATATATTTTCCAGTGAAAAATTCCTAGAAACAAATACCTGACTGTGCTCTCGGTGAACAAACAATCCACTCAGGAGGCCTTGCAGACCAAAGAGAGAACACTTTATCCTTTCTCTATACAGCAAACCTTGAAGAAAGTTGTAGTAGAAGAAACTCAGTTGTAACTCTAACCTATGTGTGTCAATATTTGACTCAAACCCTGGTAGGATGCTCAGAGGAATCAAGACTAATATACAGTTCCATGAGACATTACAACAAGGGGAAAACAATAACAGTATGGCACTGTATTGGCATACAATAGAGACAGGTACGACTTCAGCAGACCAAAATAGTTCCTTTGGATGGTGCCACGACTGTCTCAAAGCTCAGAGAATTAAACATGGCATTATGTTAGTGCCTTCCCTCCAGCCTCACATCACAGAGTCTTTTGAAGAATAAATAAACAATCTATGATGCTTCAGGTGACAACACAGCATACTGGCAGCACCTCAGCATCTGATAAGGTCCATCTCCTTGCCTGTGGCTCGCAATCACAGAGATCAATTTCAATCTGGAGACGTGATAAAGAGAGTTGACAATGCGCCCCTCAGCTGTAAATACACAATGTCATGTCTGAAAATAACTGAAGAGAAATGATCTAAGCTCAAAATGTGCATTGATTTCATCGCCTCACTCCCATCCCATTCCAATAATTTCAGTCTTCAGTTCTGTCAACAACAGAGCTCTGGTGTCAAATGCATAAAAAGATCACTCTTCCTGCAAGCATATGAGTAAAAGCTATTTCATTACAGTCATTTTTCATTACAGTGTGGTTTCTCTGTTAGCTAATCTGAATGATACAGTGTCATTTCATAGAGCAAATGCGTTCTTTATTAACCAACGGACATTCTAATGTTGCCTGCCAGACGGAGGTGATTGTGTTATCTGTGAGGCCGGCTGTGCAACTCTCCGCTGGGCTCCTGCAGCTTGCGGATTGTCCCTTACCTCTCCACTACCCCGAGCACTGCGTCTCCCCTGCACTCTAATTGCCTCCATTACTGTATCTGCAGTCAGATAAAATGCTAATTTCACAGCACATTAATTTCTCCAGGCTGAACAATAAGCAACACAAAGCCCAGGCCGCCTGTCTTTGCCTGGGCAAGCACGTCTGTGGCGCTGGGCTCCTTCCCAGTGGTAGAAGGAGTGAGAGCACCATTATGCACAGGTCAATGAAATGAAGGAAAAATCCATCGATTCTACATTTGAAAAGAAAACACAGGAGAAGGGCTGGGGCAAGGTGATTTATCAGTCTCAGACACAGTCTGGCAGTCGGGCCTGGAAAATGCAGAGGAAAAATGCTCCATCCTCATTGGCCTGCTTCAGCTAATCCATAATACAGTAACATCTGTCTATGAATAGATATAGCCTTTCAGCCTCTACATGTAGTATGCAAAACTTTTAGAAAAGGGATCAGACCTGTGGATAAAACTGTAAGGTAACTAAAAATGACATGGTCTTGACATTTGGGAGATTTGATTTTATTTATTTTCTATATTCATAATTTTTTCCTTTAAGAGTTCATCGATCATCCCTACTTCTCTGGCTCTGAAGCACCCGTCTGTATACATCAACCTAATGTTCTCATATTATATGCATGGCTTGATTCCTCCCTCCAGCATCCACAACTGTCTCTGGATTAGCAAGTCCACACCCCACTTCACAAATCAAAATGTAACAGCTCCCCTCCTCTAATGACTACACAACACACTTCATTTATTTAACCACAGTTTTTAATAAGTCATTATCAACCTCTTTTTAATTCTATTCAGCCCTCCAGGATAGCAGGAGTAGTGACAGAAGTGCAGTTAACCCTATGCAAAATTTGCATTTGTTTGTAAAAGCATGTGTGCGTGTGCTGTGCCAGGAGCAGAGAGAATCCTGACCCACAGAGTCTCTGACATCCTGGGAGAGGCAGATTTCCACACTGGAGAGGGGGCTGGCCGTGACTTTTTCCGATAAGCCCATGAAGAGCACTGGAGGGCTTGCTACAGTTTGTACCAACACATCAACTCATAATTCTGCTCTTTAATTATGCAGTATATAAATAAATGTCACTAAATAGTAACTGAGAACTGTAAAAAAGTTTGCCACTAATGTCTACAAAAGTAATATCATACACATTTTTTTTCCTCCTTTAAAACAGCACCAGTTATACAGTGATGGAAATAATTCTTTGATCACCTGCTGAATTTTGTAGGTTTGCTCGCTTAAAAAGCAAATGAGCAGTTTGTACCAAAACTACAGAAAAAAATAACAAAACACAAAAACATTATATAAAAGGCTTATTTGCATGTCGTTGGGTGAAATAAGTGTTTGATCTGCAGGTAACACATGATACTTGGTTCAGAAACCCTTGTTGGTAAGCACACCGGTAACATGTTTCTTACAGGCACCAGGTTTACTTGCGCACATCTCAGGTGGGATTTTGGCCCGCTCCTCTTTACAAAAACTCTCTAAATCTTTTAGGTTTCTTGTCTGCTCCTTGGCAACTCGAAGCCTCAGCTTCCTCCACAGATCTTCCAAAGGATTGAGGATTGGTTAGGCCAATCAATGACTTCAATGCGCTTCTTCTTTAGCCACACTTTTGTTGTCTTGGTGGTATTTTGGGGTTATTATCATGCTGTTGAGACCCCTCTCTGACCCATCTTCTGTATTCTGGCTGAAGAAACAAGGTTCTTCTCCAAGGCTTGTCTTATACATGGCTTCGTCCATTGGCCCCTCAACGCAATGAAGTCATCCTGTACCCTTGGCAGAAAAAAATGTATTCACTTCCAATCTTGACTGTGTGGATAGTCTTCTTTGGGTCATACTCAGCATTTTTCTTCCTCCAAACATGTTTGGTTGAATTGATGTCAGAAAGCTTGATTTTGGTTTCATCCGACCAAAGCACTTTCTCCCAAGTCTTCTCTGAATAATTTTGATATTCGTATTTAGATATAAGACGAGCCTGTACATATGCAGGCACTGCAAGATTTCAATCCATTACAGCGTAGTGTTGGTCTTTTTGGTGACTGTGAACCCAATTGCTTCATATTATTAACAAGCTCCTCCTGTGTAGTTTTGGGCTGATCCAGCACCTTTCTCATCATCATCCTCACGCCATGAGGCAAGTTCTTACATAGAGCTCGAAGCTGAGGGTGACTCATGGTCATTTTCTATTTTTTCCATTTCCCAATAATCACATCAACAGCTGTTGCCTTCTCTCCAAGCTTCTTGCTGATGGTCCTGTAGCCCATTCCAGTCTGTTTGCAGGTTTACAATCTTCCCAATTGTCCCTGACGTCCTCTGACATCTCTTTAGTCTTGCTCATGGTGGTGGAGCGGTTGGAATGGAAGAAATTGATTCTGTGGACAGAAGTGCTTAATACATATAATCAGTTGAGTTCAGGGGTATCTGTAATTGATTGATTGTAATCTGCGTGCCACATTGATGGGCACACAGCCAATCTGTGAGAGTAAGTGTAAGTGGTATTACTGTGGACATTTTTTTCAAGTCAGGTAGAGCTGCTCCCCGTATCTTGGACAACTTGTTAACATCGATTCTTTGTGGGCCCAACTCCAGCTGTTGCAGGATCTCTTCTGGTTGAAAACAATTCCTCACATCAGTGGTTGTGTTGCTGAATGAATCTGGGAAACATTTATAGTGATATTTGCAAAAGCAACATCTGAAAACATCTCAGTTCACTAAGATTTTTGCTTATTACTGTATCCCACAAGGCCTTTGTTAATGAAAAAGTAGAAGCTTGTTAAAACAACACCCAGCTGCCCCTTCCTGAGTACTGAGGAAGCTCAACCGAGTACAAGGAAAAAAAAAACTATGTGCAATTTATCATGCTCCTGCCTGATCTGGAAAAAAAATAAATGTTACATAAAATATTTGTGCATGTCAAAAGTTGATTGAACTTCTTCATTCTTGTGTAAAAAATTTAAAGTGCCAACATGTAAATCAGGGTGAATCCACATGTCCGTCAGATGTTGTATTTTATGCAAGCTGTCCCAAAACATCCCACCAAACCCGTCTCATCACAGAATGGAGACACGAGGCAACACATGCACACAATTGAAAACAGACTTCTTCCCTACAGCAGATGATGTATTCAGCGGGAGCCAATCTCAGGTCAGTCAGTCAAACCACACTTCACTTCTCAAAGCACTCGAATAGTCTTCACTCACTCAGTGTCTGGCAGCTTAGGTTTTGCAGCTACACAGGTTAATATCAATAACATGCATAAATGTATTTTGATAGTGAATGTAGGCACAATAAACTAAAACTGCTAAATAAATCTTTTACATATATCAGTCCTGGACCTCAAACTGAAGGACTTCTGCGCACCTGAGAATGAATCTGCACATTTTTCTCTCCATGTTCATATTTGTCAGTTTGAATAAAAGATTTTTACGTAAACCATTTTTCCTTCTTTAAACTTGCCACTTAGCATTCATAAAGGAAGCTCAAAGGACGGAAGCAAATTTGGCAATAGTACATGAAAGGGGAAAATTTCTAGACAGGCTGCTTAGTCACTCCTTTCACCACAATCCAACATTTGGCAAAACTCACTGATAAGGTTTGGTTAGTGCAAAGAGCTCTGAGAACATAGCAGAAACTCCAGGGTAAACAGCCACACCACCAATTTGAAGTATTCTATATAACTTTAATAAAGACATTACATTCCCAGCACTTGCTAATTTTTGTAAAGAACACGGATGTAGCTTCTGAGTCAGTAAAATGAAGCTGATGCGGAAACTGCTAAATCTGCAGTCTATCTGAGGGCCACCAGATGGCGACAGCTGTGGTTGCAAAAAGACTTCTGGTCCTGTAAAAGTCTATGGGAAAACAAAAGTTTGATGCTGGGTAAAGATGGCAAGATAAAGGTTACTTTAGAAGCCAGTATCCTAAGGAAACACTGAAATAATTTGTATAGCAAAAGAGATCATTTCTATCGCACTAATAAAACTCATCTAAGACCATTCAACACACAAGGACTTTTTAAGGAAATTTTAAAAAGGATCTAAAAACCATCTAATAATTCTTCTGTGCACTGTGTGTAGCATATTAATCTAAACAAAGGCCAGTACGTATTTCTTCAAGCAGTAACTAACAATATCAAAATGTTTACCACTTTTATAATAAGAAGGGAACTGAATATCTAGTAAAACACAGTCAGTTAACATGTGCCAGGTTGAGTTACATCACACTCTATCTGGTATTAACCCCCTGTTTCTAAAGGCTGCTCTGCCAGGTTCCTCCTGTTTCAATTCAAACACTTGAGTGCTGCGCAAGTGTTGACAGACTGAGCACGCCTGCCCTGACTGGCTGGCTGGCTGACTAGGGACTGGGTGGAGTGAAGAGAGCCTGCTAGAGGAAAGAGAAAGAGGACAGTAGGCTGTGGCTACAAGCTCTGGTAATTCTGCATCGCAGGATGCATGAAGCAAACACAATGTTGACAGCTTGAAAAGTTATCACTCTCAGTGTTTATCAAAAAGTATTGAGAGGACATAGGATAGACTGAGAGGCGTCTTTGGTATAAAAATCACTTGGTGAATGTTTGAAAAGTGATGGCAGGTGGGATGCCGTGATGGCTGCCTCCCCTCCCCTAATTAAACCATTACTGCAGGGCGTGGAGACTTGGAGGGGATTACATAATGCACTCCAATGTGCTAGAATGGGCCAGTCCCAATGGACAGCAGGCACTGAGAAGAGAAAGAGTAGAGGAGAGAGAGAGGCATTCGAGATTAAGTCCCTTTCATCTTCAACCAGACTCATATTTCCTAAAGTTAAGCACTAGATGAAGACTGTGCGATTACTCCCTCCCTCTCCAGCTCTCCCTTTCACACACTTTTGCACATATACACACACTCTCTCTTGGTCTCTCTCTTTCTTGACTTTAGTGGAGGACTCACAGAATGTGCATTCAAATGCCTGTGGAAGACTCAGGCTCCCAATCCCCAGTGCTAAATACAGGAATTTCTAAGAATCACAGTTCAAAAAGGAGACACTTAGCTAACTGCACCCACATTTCACAAGAGAACCAGAGTCAATGGCTGCTCTAGGACGCTTAAAGCAGATGCTTCACCACGGGGTGAATTATCGCAAATGTTTCACAGAATGCTTCAGTGTTGCCTCACCAGGCAATAAAGGTTATCTCTAATCTTCTCCCCATACTTACTTTTGGTGAATACATAGAAAGTGTACAAGCATCACGAGTGAGGTCTAGGATCAACTTCACTAATGCAGAAAACAGAAACAGATAAAAAAAGATGCAGTGGAGGAAAGAAAATGTCGTGGTGAGAGGAAATATAGGCGTGTGTTTTTGTTTAAGGAAGCATTCTGAAAATGATTTGAACAAAGCAGATGTAAAGTGCTCAGTCTTTCAAACCTGCTACACACTGAGAAAACACTTGTGCTACAACCCACACAGGTCATAACTCACAATGAAGGTTACACCTAAAAGACAGTTCTCACAAAAACACCCTCTTCCAAACAATTTTATGTGCTGCTTTTCTGTCTCAAATACCACTTGTGCAGAAATTGTCATTTCTTCACATCGCGTTTCCTAACACTCGAGATACGCTCTGATAGGCACTTATAAAAACAAACAACAAACCTCAGACGGGTCACACGCACATGAGTAGACGGATGCATTATTCTAAATCTCACACGCAATGGATTTGTTTCAGCCAGACGCGGGAGGCGGGAGAGTAAATCACCGCGGTTGCTCACAAACAGCTGGATTCAGCCGAGATGCGCTCAGGTTGGGGAGCTATCACTCAAGCCCTCAGAGACAGAGCACTCAAATCCGCTCTCTCTGAGCCCTCTCCATGTCAAGTGGATGGGGGATATCATGACATGAAAAATGTCTATTCTTTGGCTCCGATCACACAGACCTTCACATGATTAAAGCATTGAAGCAATCAAGCAAATTCCTGGTTGTGTGTGTGTTTTTATGAGAAAAGGAGCGATCACCACCAGGGCAGGGCTTCTCCACTCAGCGGTGTTTGCTGAAATAAATCCTGCATCTCCAGTGGTGCCAGACAGCATACGCTGTCTTTGCCAGCTGTCTGCCATGCCGCTCTGCTCTGTTCTACCAGCCACTTGCTGCCGTGACTGCTGTCCGACTCTCAGCACTCAGCCTCTTGTTTTTATAACAGTTCCGGCACGGACGGCTGGCACAGCTGTTTTGTTGGTCCCCACGGCCTTTTAAAAAAGGCAATAAATCAATCTAGGCACTCAATACAGGCAGGAAATTGACCAATTAGAGTGGCCCAAGATGCTTATGTTCAGGCGGACGATTTTACAAATTGGCTATCTATTTATACCAACACACAAGCACTCCACAAGAAAAATTCACTGGCTGCAGTCAGTGTATTAATGTTTTGGGGGTGTTTTTGCTCAGGCAATAGACACCACACGTAGTACTCTTGAGACCCTGCCGCCTAATCACACATCCTTCATCCAACACAGTGTTTGTATAGCGACCATGTTCTTTGTGAGCTTCAGTGTTTCTGATTTTATTTTTTAAGCCCTATTGAATAGTTTGAATAGCATCTCAAAGTTTAACACATAACAATAATGCTTTGCCTAAGTTGTGTGTTTGATTACTTTGCATCTTTTATACTGCAATTCACAAGTATTTGAACATTGACACCATTTTTGTTGTTTTAGCTCTATACACCACCACAGCAGATTTTAAGCTGAACAACCAAGATGTGATTGAAGTGTAGACTTTCAGCTTTAATTCAAATTTACCAAAGTTTTGCATTACCTAGAATTACAGCCATTTTTTTTACACTGCCCTCATTTTCATGAGGTTGAGGCTCAAATTTAACTGGACAATTGATTGACAAGTAGTTTCATGGCCAGGTGAGGCCTGTTCCCTCATTATTTCATGGCAAATTAAACAGGTATTTGATCTAAAGCTGGTTCAAAGTGTCGAGCTTGTATTTGGTTGCTGTTCACTGGAACTGTCAACATGAGGTAAGTGCATCTGAGGGAAACCATCATTAGTCTGAAAAACCCAAGTAAATGTAGTAGCGGCTAGATCGACGAGCTGGTACATTCTTAAAAAACAAGGAATGTTTGGCCAACTCGGCAAAACCACGAGGCCTGAAGGATCACAGAAAACAACTAAACAGATTTTTTTCCTTGACTAAGAAAACAACATCACAACCAAGTCAAGAACACTCTCGAGGAGGTGGGCGTCATTGTCATTCAGTCTACTATCAAGAGACGCCTTTATGAATGGAAATACAGAGGATTTACAATAAGGTGTTTAGATTGAAGACCAATAAGGCTCTGCCAAAAAAATATTTAAAGAGCCTCCACAGTTCGCAAAATAGTACAAATAAATAAATACATCTTTAAAAAAACAAAGCCAAAGTTCACTTGTACCAGAATGATAGAAAGAGTAAAGTATGGAGAAGGAGAGCTCATGATCCAAAGCACACCAAAGCAACACACAGTGGAGCCAAAGTTTTGACATGGCTGACAATAAAAAGGGTCTTTATTGTTTATTGATAATGTGACTGCTGATAGAAGCAGCAGGATGAATGTTGAAGTGTACAAGATAAATGGCTGTTACCCTTATAAAGTTAATAAAAGTGCATATATAAATATAAGAGTATTATGTGGTTGTAAGTAGACAGAGTAAGTACATCCAAGCACATTTACATTTTAAATTATATTTTAATAGAATACTATATTTGTACTTTTGTTAAGACAGTGTTTGAATATTACACCTCAGCCTGATTTGTTTATCTGTTATAAATAGTTCACTGAGGTAGCTACAGTTACTGTTTATCAGTAACTACATGTATCAGCTTACAATAGTATATCAATAGTATATCAAAAAATAAATGTTACTGTTTTGTTTTTACAACAACAGCAAACTTCAGCAACTGCATTGATGCCATGTGCTTTTGAACTACAGGCCTCTTGACCATCCAAAACCTTTTCTTCCCCCGAAACAGACAATTAACCCGATCAGGAGCTACAGGTACACTGGCATCTGCTAGCAATCTGTCTGTGTGTTTGCACTGTTTTTTTCACTCCAAATAAAAGGCGTTGTATTGGACGCCTTTTCATTAACTGCTTTTGTTGTATGATTATCAATCTCTAGGTAACAATCAAATAACAGGCTGCATGCACCTGCCCGTCTGTATCTCCATATGCTGCTCTCATAATAGCAGCAATAGAAGTTAGCATTCATTCCCAGAACTGGCTGATGCAATGCTGAGGCTAAATCATGCACAAGTTCCAGAAACAAGCCACAATGGTGGTTTTGTAGAGCCGCTGGCTAAACGTGGTAAAGCCTAATTAGTGCTAGTCTGTAACAAAGTCCACTGACTGCGTTCTGAGGAATGCCATGAGCACAAGCAGCAGTCCCTTATGTTATGCTAAGTAGAACTCCAGAGCATCATTATCATTCACAGTCTACTTGCCTGCAGACTCATTTATGCTTACATGTCACTTTCCTTCCATACAGTCTAATCAGCTGATTAACACACACACACATGCACACACATACGCACACAGACGCCCACACAGAAGACTTTAAAGGTTACTGTCCTTTCCATTGCTACTTAAAGTAAATGAAACCCCTGCTACACAGTGTTATCTAGATTAAAATAAACAGGAAATGAAAACAAATATGACGGTATTGTTTTCCTCCCCCACTGTTGTTCCAAAACATGATGGTCTGTGGCTCTTTAGCTGCAGCAAGGGAGAAAAAAACAAAAACCACACTACTTATGCTATGACTCAATCTCCTCTGCCGGGCACGACTCATCAGCCAGTCATTTGTGTCTTCCATTCTTGTCTGCGACCGTGTATGCCATTCACAACTAAGTTCAAGGGTGCTCAACAATTGTTATCACTTAAAAAGAGGGATGCTCGCTACATTTTTAGCACTTATTGTGGCAGCGCTATTAGAAATATTTAAATAATATAACAGGGTTCAAACACTTCCATTTTGATGCTATCAATTACCCTCTTTATTCCTCAATTCCAACCCCTTAAATATTAATATGATTCCATAATGAGGCTGAGTGGTCGGAATCACTCACTGTCCCTCAAGGCAGCTTCACAGTGGACGAGTGCACAGACCTCGCTTGATGAATAAAACCATGCCATTAAGCTACACTTCACCACTCACACGTGCCTCTGTGGAAATTTAGTCTTCCTCTTTGTTACCGGGACTAAATAAAAGGCTCCATGTTCGGTCTGCAGGTGCCTCCTCTAATAACTACATTCCTCACCTGGCGCACGCTGCCAAGTTCGATTTAATAAATTATAATAGGTTTATGTGTGCGCTTGCAAAAGCGAGCATGGGTTTCCTTCTGTGTGTTCACGTGGTCTTCTTCGGTAATGGTACTCACCTGTACGACATAAAGAGCCGAACGAGAAAAGTCAATATACGAGCCACTTAAACAATTAGCCACAAATATATTTTCCTCCTTTCTTCTTTGATGAGCTCGAAAAAACAGTTTTTCATGCTCCCAAAATGAACAGCATGATAAATTCTACGGGGTCAGTGGTTTACAGGCGAAGGAGGACCTTTCAATTACTGCTTGATGAGGCCTGAAAAGAGACAGTCCTTAGCAGAGCGCACAGAATGAGAAATGAGAACGCTTAAGATCACTGAAATTGTTACATTTCAAAAAGCAATTTTCTTAAATTGCTGAACAAGTTACTAAAATCAGACATGCAATTAGGATCTGATTTTGAGAGTGGAATTAAAGGAGTGGCTCTACTATCAGCACTGTCTGGGGTACAGGCAACCGTTGCTCATCTCCGCAGCAGGGCTTTTATGTGTAGGACCCCATATCATGCAACTCACACAATCTAATTAGCTCCCCTCGAATGGGAGAACACTCATTTTGAAACGCAGCTAAAAAAATAAAAAAAAAAACGGCACTAGATAACTCGGGCCACTGTTATTGTCGCATTTATCGACAGATCCTCCCTTTCATGTGTCATGTGAAAATGAGTAGCCATGGTACTGAATCATCACTATTTAGACAGTCGGCTAATACACTGTGAAATGAGCACCACTTCACCATCACAGAGAAAAATAAATCACGCTGTGAACAGAGCTTCTGACAAGAGCGTGCATTATTTCTATAATACTAGCAGCTTGATACTTGTTGTAATAGTGTATTAGGAAATGATCCCCTCTTGGAACCGCGCTGACCTTTCACTGAGCAAGTTTTCATAATATCCTTCACAGAAATTAAGTGACGGCAAAATCTGCTGCTCACTTAAAAATTCAATATAAAAGACTTTCTCATGCAAATATGGTACATGCGCACGCTGTATAAATCTGCAGAATATGTACACTAAGTCATGCAGACAAAGTGAGGCATGTGCAGATTCACCCAGACACACACACACACACACACACACACACACACACACACACGCACGCACGCACGCAGAGACAAGGCAGCCAGTGAACCATGAAACATCTTCATCCATCTCTGTTCCCATGGCAACAAGTAAAATCATATTCCTTTTACAACTTTGTTCTCCTCTCAAAAATGTAACCATCTGCTAAAAACATATAGTCACACAGAAAAAGTTATGTGATGAATATTTTAGAGGGCTTTGCTAGCGGCTGCAGGCATTATGGTCCCCGGCCAGCGTCTTCCTTTGAGGCAGAAAACAGCCACATCCTCCCCCACTGTGGATGATGCTGAGGGGGACGTCCATCTACAGGAGAGTCCTGGCTGCTCACACTCCTGTATGGCTATAATTCTTATAGCAGGACCCATCTTTGCTTTTTTGTGTGTGTGTGTGTGTGTGTGTGTGTGTGTATGTGTGTGTGTGTGTGTGTGTTTTGAAGTATTTACTTCAACTGGAAGAGTTTTTAAAACAGTATATAGCTTCAGGTTTTTAATCACTAAAATGTGAAAAAGAATAATAATAATAATAATAATAAAACACTTGAAATGACATTTTTGAAATTCAGTTATAATATAAGTGAATTTCAAATAGTCATTTAAGACAAAAAAATGCTTGTGATTTAACATGGCAACTCCAAACCTTTAATAACCATGATTACTCTCTCTCACTCTGTGTGTGTGTGTGTGTGTGTGTGTGTGTGTGTGTGTGTGTGTGTGTGTGTGTGTGTGTGTGTGCGAGAGAG
>VUQG01003825.1:4744-19507 GCA_015106755.1 Etia nguti
ACAGGTCTTAAAACCCATCTTTTTACTTTGGCTTTTGATTCTAACTAGTTGGCTGTTATCTGGCTTGTTGTGTTGTCACCTATTTTTTCCTGCCCTGTTTTCTTATTGTTTTTTTTTGTTTTGTTTTGTTTTTTTTACTTGCCGCCTGTCCCGTTTGGATCTTTTGCCATCAGAATTATTGTCTGAAGGCCAAGTAAGATGCCCAACGGATTTACTATACCAAGTGGACCATCCCGGCCTTGCGGTATTGGTCCATTTGATTATTGTTTTGTTTTACTTGTCTCATGCTTTTACTGACTGTGAAGCACTATGGTCAACTTTGTTGTTTTTTAATATGTGCTATATAAATAAATTTTTATTTGATTTGATATGTGAGAAATTAAACAGCATTTTTTACATGAAAATTATGGACATGATTAGTTGAAGCTCTAAATTTCATGTTAGTATCTTGTATTTCTAAATCTTTGGGTGGTGCTGTGTCACATTAACGTCTCCATTAGTCACAGTTGCTCTCGCGTGTTGTCTCACCATTGCTGAAAAAACCGTACCAGTAGTAATATGTATGCACTTTTTTTGCCCCCCCCCCCCCCCCCCCCCCCCCCCCCCCCCCCCCCCCCCCCACACACACACACACACACACACACACACACACACATACATACATTTATAAATATATGTATATTCACAGATATAGTCAGAATACATAGTCATTCACAGATATAAACTGCACATAGATGTAAACTGTCATAAAAAATAATGACTCCATAGTTACAATAAAGTAGATTTGAGAGTGCAGTATTTTATCTAACTTATGTAACCTCTGCTATGTTTTTTTCCTGTGCCAAAAAACCCAAAACAAAACAAAAAAACCCAAACAAACCGAAAATAAAAGAAAATATTTATTTTCTTTAGGGTTAATCATCATGCTTTTGAGTGACAACAAACGGCTGGCGAAATTTGACCTCTAGCCATGAAAACAAGGTACATTTACTTTAGATCTCAAGATTTCAAAGAGCAAAACTGGTTATGCAGCATTTGTTTCTGTGGTATTGCTTCACGGCAGGGTTTTTACGTTTCATTGACAGTTCCAAAGTACTGCATGGCCCATAGGCTTGCACTCTACGGCCCTCTACAGACAGAGTAGAGTAGTGCACTTGTGAAAGAAGAAGAATAACGTTTGTTGTTCCGAGTTTTGTTTTGGACTGTGTGCGACACTTCTTTTTCCTATGAAAGTGTCCTGTGTTTAAGATGACTTGTGTCACAGCCAGGAACTTATATCGAGCACATAATAATATAATATTAACATATATAAAACCCCCAACCCCCGCATTACGCCCCCTGCCCAAAACGGAATAACTTGAGGATTTGACGCCTCTGTTTTCTGTTTTCATCTAAAAGCACAACCGATCTTTTTTCCACAGCCTCACTTACAGCATTGAATGGGTTATTCCAGTCTCTCTCTCCCTCTCTTTCATTTGCGTAACAACCTCGTTTTACTTTCCGCCCCCTCCCCATTTCCACTTAGACCTCTGAGGTTTTTAATCTGTGACATGATTGGCTGGGCAGGCCCTCTCGCTGAGCGGGTGTGGAAGGCGTTAGAATAAAAGTACAGTAGTGCTTTTAGTGACTGTCAGCATCAAACCGCTTTGAACCCAGACACACAGCAGCTTCGTGGCGCTTTTCTTTCACGTCCCGCTATGTCCTCAGACAGTACCATGGGTGAGTCCAACGCCTGCTTGAGCCAATACATATTTATTATCTGCGAAACATACCAAAATTGTTTTAATTTTATTGTCCCATAAGGAATTTTAACTTTGAGATGGTTATGTGAGCCTAATAAAATGTTGGAAAACCTAAACTGCGTTGATACACCCATTTTTAAAATAATGGTGCCGGCCCTAAAAAAGTTTTTATAGCAGCCCAGAGCATACAACTCTGATTTATGATGTAATATATATAAATATATTTTTAATCACACTTTGCAGACCAGGTGTTTTACTGTCCGTCTACTGTTTTATATGCCATGTGGGAACATGTCCAGTTATCTGATGCAGCACGCTGACATAAACTTCAGCTGGTAGTTTCTGGATTTTACTTTTTTTTTTCATGTATGTTTCTTAGGTTTAGGAATATTTGGCATCTTTGAAATGCCATTAAAAACATTCTCAAGTCTCCATATTTAATCAAGTCTTTAAAAATGTTTATTTCAGTGCTTCTACTATTTTCTTTTACTGCTGAAATAAGCTGAGTCCATCTTGAAGATTTCTTTCCAACTGCTGTCACATTTTCCACAGACTTGGACTTGGAGCTTGGTGAGTTGCTCCAGGAGTTCCAGGATGTGGTGGAGGAACTGAAGGCCCCTTCTCAAAGCAGACCACATGCTTACCAGAAAGCACTGCACGAGGCCAAAACTCTCACAGGGCTGAGCGAAGACAGTGGAGTCGAGGACTCAGATTACAGTAAGTTATTCAAAAAAAACAAAACAAAACAAAAAAAACGTTAGAGCAGTGATTAAGATAATATCTGCCTAATGTACAAAGTGTGGGGGAAGGAAAGTAATTATTTAGGGCATCATGCTGGTGAGTGACATTGTATGGAGTCCCCGTGGACTCCAGTTGAGCCCCTTTATCAGCCCAAACAACTGCAGCTTGACACATTTAATTTGCATGAAATTAGTGGTACAAGAGGACACATCCCTACACACTTCCATTAAAGTGGCTGTTTGTGCTCGTGACAATAGCTGTGTACTGGAGTGAGCTGCAATTACGGATATCCCATCTTGTGTAATTGTCTTTCCCCCCTTTGTTCTGCATTTGTCGACGGTTATAAGATAAAAGAAGAAACATTTTTTCCCCCCTCTGCTCCCATGTGTCGTCATTATTGAAGGTATTTTGCCCCCCTAACGATTCAACAGGCAAACTGCTTTCAAAGGCCGACACATGGGAGTCACTAGCGCCGAACACTTACCTTTTTATTTTTATTTTTTTCGCATGTTATCATCATTATGTGCAACTCCTGCATTATGTTAGAGTTTTGTCATTGTCACTGATCATTTGCACGGACTGCCCTTAGTGCTTGTTATCTCCTTTCATTCCCTCCTTGCTTCCCTCTCTTCCCCCAGGCAGTGAACCATCTATGGGGAACAGTTTGAATACCAGCGAGGAGGAGCTCCACACAGCAGGAATAACGCTGGCATCAAAAGGTACTGGAGCCTTCTATCAGCTCATCTCCATCTAGATAGTGATCGCTGTAAGAACTGAGGCTATCACTTTATAAGAGCCACACAGAAAGCATCTGCAATGCCCTGGAATCTGTCTTGGTTTACACAACAAAGCAACTTCCACTGTGGCTGTGACGTCTCAGCGCTCTTCTTTCAAAGCCTCCTGCGTGGAGTCATTTGCGCTCTTATATGCAGTGATGAGGCCAGCTCTTGGCTGCGTGCGCATGTGGATTAATGAGTGCTTTTGTAGTTTGCTGCTTGCAGTCACACGCACAGACTACTGTTAAAGTTAAACATCAGGTGACCAGAAAGTGTCAGTCATATTTTTTCATCACTTTTTTTGGCTTTATGTGGAAAACGCTTACAACAGAGAGATCCTGGTGGGAACGAGGCTGCCAGGGTTTTTTTTTGGAGCTCTTAAAATCAGCTTTATCTCAGTTTGAACAAAAGGAACCCAAGATGTTTTTTGGGGTTTTTTGCCAGTTCAGTTCATACTTTATGTAATGCCGAGACTTAGATAACTCCAGCGTTTGGTCCAAAGGAAATAGGCTACCACTGAACTGAGCTGCATTTCTCTACAAAAATGTTCCACTGCAGCTTTTTTTTTTGTTATAGTTTCTCAAATTCCATTTCTTTCTGTCCTCTTTCTGCAGCCAAGCTGGGAGACACAAGGGATCTTGAGAGCTTTATCGACATGTTGGACCGGGAACTTGCTGGTGCGTATTTAAGAAAATTACACCCTCTATCATCCAATCTTTTCTTGATATCTTTTGTACTGAGTCGACAATCCAGCAGGGTGGAGTATGTTACAGTGGCAGAGATGCACTGACAAGAGCGTGGTGTATGTTTTGGACTGTGTAGCAGTATCCACCTTGTTTCTACAGTGTACTGTACCCCCTGCTGTTTATCTCTGAGCACCCTTTATGTGTAAATGCCATGTCTGGGGACTCAGGTGGACTATCTACACGCCCTTTAGTGATAATGGCATACTTGACTACATGAGCGTCATGATCCTGCTATCAGCGGTAAAGCAGTGGTGTTCCAGAGGCCCCTAAACACACACACACATCACCCAGAGCACGCACACAAGCAACAGGGAGCAAAGCATAAATCCACTGCTATCAGTGGTCTCGACACAAAGCGAATTAACGTTACAAATTAATCGTAACTCCCCGTGTATCTCTACAAGGCCCACTTAGTCACTGCATGTTTATGTGTTTGTTTACATGCTTGTGCTTTTTTCTTCTTTCTTTTTGCAGAGATGTGAACAGAGAGCAAAAGTGAGCCACATATATAATGGAGGGGTGGGGATAGGCCGGGGGCAACGCGACTGGCTACTGCTGAGCAGAAAGAGAGATATACACCAGAGCAGATCTGATGGAGCAAATGGTCCCCTCGCCGCTCCGGGGGAAAAGGTTAACATCCGAAATTAAAAGGGCAGTCCATTCCGAAAATGCAAGAACTCCCACAGACCCCCGGCGATGCTGCGTCCAGCCAGCAAAGACAACGTCCCCCCGCAGCATCAGATCCAGGATGTGTGACATATTCCTGAAATGAGACAAAGCTTCCATCTGTTTGGGCATATGACAAAAAAGAAAAGAAAAAAAAACACAACAAAAACACTGCCTAGAGTATAGAAAGCATGTTGATCCCACATTTAAATAAAAAAAATCCCATAAGTGCAATGCCTGAAAAGGGCTCTAAATCCTCACGGCTGTGTAGTTTTGAAGAAAGCTGAGCTTTGTCTGGATCAAAATCTTAGAGGGCACAAAAGTTTTAGGCTAATTTCAAACTAATTTTAAGTAAAAGGGCATTTCTGGTGTACAGGTCTTTATGATATTTGTTTTGTTTTAATAATATATAATGTATATACAGATGAATGCATGTAAAATAAAAGGACATTTGTAATGAATTTGATGTTTTCTATCCATCCTTCCTTCCACTTATCCTTAATAGGGTTGCACGGGGGCTGGAGCCTATCCCAGCTACCATAGGGCGAGAAGTGGGGTACACCCTCGACAGGTTGGCAACGAGATGCAGGGCTGATATGTTGTCATTTTTAAAAACATATTTACTCTGTGCAGAGGCTCTGGCCTTACTAGCCACATATGATTTGCTACACAAGTCTGAGAGGTTGTCACTTTTCTTGAAAAAAAACAAAAAAAAAAACAACCCAAAACCTCCTGACAGTGTTCACAACTAACACTCAATGCGCCCACATCTTCTTTCTCCCTAAATTGACTGCTGCTATTGTCACACTTCATGTCTCATAAGAACCTCAACTGTTTTTCTTTATTTTTTGCTGTTGCTTCCTCTGTGTCTGTTCTGATTATTCTTTGAGTTTCACTTCAGCAACCAGCACAGGAAAACCACAAATTTAGCTCAGACACCGGCTTAAAAAGGAAGTGCGTCAGTGCTGCTGTGAAAAGCAATGCTCATTTAGAGTGTGTACTGACTCTTAAAACAAATCTAATCCTTGAACTGAAGGCAGGAAACCGCTGCGTTTTGACTAACATGCAGACTTTCCCATCGTGGTTTTGTCTATATTCTGCTGTCATTTCACGGGCGTGTAGGTGTAGCGAGTGACATGCATGTGCAGGTGTCTCCTCCAAACTGTCAGAGCGCCACAGAAACACACGAGGGTGAGGTGACTGTTGTGCTTGTAAAGCTTTCACTCTTTGTAACTTGTCATTTTACAATGAGGGGCAGAGGCACTGTAACCCAGCTGATCTATGCAAATGTATTTTTAACCTGTGGTGACATGTCAAAGTGGAGTTTCAATGATTCTGAATGAGGAACTGAAACAGCAGCCTTAAATATTTAAAGTCTTCTTATTGAAATCACACATCTGGTTGCTGAAAAATATTGTTGTCAGGGGCAAGAAGTTCATTGGACTGCCATTGTTTTCTCATTAGGAATCTCTAGGCAGATATAGCTGATATAATCACCAGCCCTGGTGGTGATATATTATGGATAGACTCCTTGGGTGGGCCTATTTGTTTGACAGCATGTCAGTGACAGAGTCCAAAAGAGGAAAGGCTGGACACTTAAGTTACTGTTCTTGGTCTGTTTATGTCTCATTAGAAGACACTTTGCTCTGAAAGTTCAGCTCCCGCTTTGAACTGTGGCCAACTATTTAACCGTGCTGACCGAGACGAGAGCCGCTTCACCTCAAAAGGCAAAAGAGGGAGAGACAAGAGTGTAGTGGCGAGAGCAAATGAGCTTCAAATGTAACGTTACTGTAAAGATAAGAGGAATAATGGGAACCCGAAAGAAAAATTGAGACTGCTCAAACAGTAAGGAAATACTGAGGGGTAAGCGTTGAGTATCCGGCTTGTACTGTGTTGTCTGTTCCACTTAAGAGAAAGGCCAGACTGACTGATTGAGGCCATAGCTGCTCAGGATGGTTACAAAGCTGGCGTCCACATGATGGAAGTTCCCTCGCAAGCGATGGGCACATCCTGTTTACTTTAAATGAAGGTGAGGAACTGCAAGAATGCAGGAAACATAATGGTGAAGTGCAAGCAAGAGTGAAAGGAATTTCACCGGCATCGCTTCCCACTTTGTCATTCTAATGTGATGTTTCAGGTCCTCCATCCCGCTCTGGTGCTTGCTGCTGTGACACTGCTGCCACACTAATCCATGCAGGCTACATGAAAAGTCACCAGCGGCTAATTATGCGGCATGAGTTTTATTAGATTGCTCTTCAGTGGGATCTGATGTAATATATCAGTTTGTCTTTTGGGAATGCCTCCTCGTTATTGTTTATCCGCTCATTACTATGAGACTGGCGCTTGATTGGCAGCACACCGAAGTAAGAGGTCAATATGTCAGCCAGTCGTTGTTTAGATAACAGACAGACTAAATGATGAATGAACTGAGTTCATTAGCTGGTAAATTAGAATGAATTGATGCTATGATGAGACAATGAATAGTCCTGAGAAATGAAGACGTAATAAAAATCACGCTGTCCCCTTTACAACCCTCACCCATATACTCAGGTATCCTTGTAATAAATGTCACAAAGACTTAAAATCGCTACACACAATACCGGTTTGTTTTAAACTAGTTAGCAAGCTAATGAAGACATAATTGAGTGCAGCAGAAAGGAGACACTTGTTATTATCAGACAATGAGTAAATGAAGCAGAGATATGGCCTGTGCAGCGAGGCCATCGTGCCTGAGATGAGTGCAGCATGCAGAGCACGCAGTCTTCTGTCATCTGCCTGATGAGAGACCGGAGCAACGCCTTTCCCCTGAGAGTCCCCCAAATGGTCCAGGCTAACAATGCTCTCCCAAGGAATTAGCTTGCTCAACCACCCAACACACACACACACATACACACAATGAATTGTAAAAGTCTGACTGGGTCTTACATAACCAAGGCTACTCTCTGAGCCCAGATCAAGGACTCAGAGCACTACTTTGTTATTCTTGCAGAGCTCACAAAAAAAGCAGGACTTGGTGGTATGCTTTACAATATAGATATAACTGTGGAGAAGCAGAGGGATGGATGGATGCATGGATAGTGGTAGATGCTCATATTAAGCATGGCCAAAGTTTAAAATAATGAGGTCAGTCTATGTGGAAATAATCACCGTAAGCAAAAAGCTCTCAGATTTCAGACTGCTCTAAGTGCTTAGTTTCCAAAAGCTTTTTCTACCTTTGGATTTGTATCATGTCAGTAAGAGCAGACATCCCTAATTTGCTCATCTCAGCTTCACATCTCTGTCTGTGAGCACCACAAACCATCTAATTGCAATGGCAATCAGAACAAAGTTGACTTAAAGTGGGTGTAGTCTTAATGGGAGAGAAGCTCTCAGGGAGAGGCTTACATCATACTGTAGCTGAATTAAGAAGCTATAAATCCCAGTATAAGATAAATAAGGATTATTTTAAACTGTGAATCATGCAAAGCTACACCAGTAGGGTTAAAATATAATTTAAAATTCCCACAGTCATGATTCCTTTTTTTTTTCAGCTTTTGTATTTTGAAGAAATTATAAGTGACTGTGCGCAAACATTTGAAGAAAGGCTCATTTTTAATGCGTGTTTGCTGCACAGGTTGTATTTATTTCTTTTCACTTCAAAAATCAAGAAAACAAGCAGTTTGCCTGAGGATGCCCAAACCTTTGACTACAGGCATAAACAATCTCTAAAATAACACCACTTTAAAGTCGTGCGAGATATTTATGTGTAAGCCATAAATGCATTAAAATCATTTTTGGCTCAATGAAAGTAAACACTGACCTGCAGCAGGACTATTTTTTTTCTCTACGACAGCGACTGGCATAGCAATTTCCACTCTGACTGCATAAAGGTAACATGACAGCCTCCTATGTTCCTTTTTCTCAGCTCTGTACAGCTCAAGACTGGAACCTAAAAAGATGTTCCCCAGCTTTGCATTCTTGTAATATCCCACAGGCTGTTACAGGAATTCATTAAAAGGCTTTTCTGTTCCTTGTACTTCTGCATGGGTTTTACATAACAGGCCTACACCTGAACACATAAAAATTGTTAGGCTCCCAAAAAAAAATCACAGTTAAATTCTTTTAGGTGAAAACAAGGACCATGAATAAGCTAAGTGGAGGGTGAAGATGGTGGGTGAAGAGTTGGAAAGATGATGTTCCTAGTTCTCAGGACATAAAGACCACCCGGTTGAAGCTTATGTTTTTTGGGGGGGTTGAAATTTCCAAACTTTGGATTTATTGCCACAAACATGTAGATATTTAAATGTTCCCATAGTAATATTCATTTTGTTTGCCTCAGTTACTAACATTCCCATCAGCCTCAGATGTATTTTGCTTAGTACAAACTAATGCTGGCTAACACATCAAACTACAATGATGGGCACTGTATACATCACGCCCACTAAACATAAGGATCTATTCCCAAGCAGAGCCAGAGCGACGTGTAAACCTTCTCCAAACAACTGAGGAGTGTTTAAAAGATGTAAAATCAGCAGTTTGTGGATTTTCTGTGGAGTTTTTCTTAATAATAATAATAATAATAAAATTGTAAACCAGCTATGAAATAACAATGCAATACCCAACTCATTTAGGTTAAAAATACCTGCGCTCTTCAGGCGTATTGCTGGGAAAGGTGGAAACAGTTTAATGGTGTGTTTGGATTTGAGTGGTTTCTGTCATGTACAGTAAATCTCTGCTTTCATCCATGTCATTTCCTGTTTTGCTCTCTGACGTCCGTCTCATTGTAGACCATGGAACAGGAAACCAGTTCAATTCCTTTTAAAGGAGTTCATTCCCAAGGAATGCGATTCACGCAGTGTTCCTGGCCTCAAATGAGCCATTACGTCACTGCTGACTGGGGATTTCTTGACACCACTTCACTGTTCCTCATTCAACTCAGGCAGTCAGTTTACTTGAATTCATTACAGAAAAGCAGGCATTACCAAACAACGAGCTAAAACATCATTTAGTTTCATTCTTGCGCAATGGAAATCATTTCTATCTTGACTAATGTCCAATTTAAACTCAATTCATAAATCAAAACACTGGTGGGAAAAGGGAGCAAAACCAAGCTGTGAGAAGATGTGGATGTATAAATGGAAGTGACAGCGAACATAGCTTTAGCAAATGCCATGGGCTACCTAGTGGGCAAAAAAACTGTATCGCAAAGTAGGAAGCTAGTAAGCTGTCAGTCATACAAGGAGGTCTTGGGGCATCTTTACAGCTGTGAAAATGCTTCCAGTGTGTTTTAACCGTTTCTGGAGTGGACAGAAATGAACGTGTGCAATTTTTAGGATTCAAGAGAAGACTTCAGAGGTCCTCTAGTGACTGGACTGCCTTGTTGCTGTATTCTGCTGTGTTTCCGTTGCGTAGATCATTTTTGTGGCTTCGTTCTAATCATTCATCTGACATCTGACCATAAAGTAGGCAGTGTTTATTATTTATATTATGTACAAAAAGTAGACGAATGGACAGGCAGTCTGAAATATGATGGATTTCCAACTCCAAAACTAAAAGAACTAAAAAGGATTTTGCAAATGTTTTTTAAGGTCAGATGCCTTATAAGCTACATTATTAAGTATTAACTATATATCTATCTTTTTAGGTTAAAAAAAAACATGCAAACGTCTGTTTCACTACACAGGGCTAATGTTTAGGCTTTCACTGATAAATGAAGCTCTCTGCCTCTCGGGGCAAAAATAGGCTTAACTTCAAAGGGTGTTTCCAGTATTTCATGGGAAAAAAAATGGTGCAGATTTTCTTGGACTGAGCTCACACACTGAAGTCAAGCTCACGGTGCATTTGATCTGAAAGATCTGTGAAATGCCTGGTAGCCTGGATTAGAACTAAAGATCAAATTGGTGCTACTGAAAGTCATTGTAATGTGATCTAAGTGATAAGATATTTTCGGGAAGTCCTGTGGGAGTCCTCTGTAGTCTGCACCGGAGCAACACAGGCTGGCGAGTTCTGACACCAAAAGTCCACTGACGCAACCTTCCCCCTGCCACCAGTAACCCACATCTGAGAAAGGCATTAGTGGACTGCCATCTGATGGTGAACTCCAGCTGATGCAACAGAGCGATAGCAGCTAGTGTGACTCCAGTTGGTGAGGAACAACCTTGCAAAAAGAAAAAAAAAAGAAAAAAAGCTCTGAATATGCAAGATAATGCTATGAGTGATGAGTGCAGTTAGAGCAGGAAGGAAACTTTTCCCAGTCAGAAGTAGACCAACTACTAGGAAAAATTAGATGTCAAGTGGGAACTCCACAGTAACAGGTTTTTTGCAGGATGGATCCTCTGCTGAGGCTTAAAATGTGCTTGTTGCCTGCTGTTGTTACTTTCCCCACATACTGGGAGTGTGCGGGCTTTAGTCTCAGCGGTGTCAGTGGAATCTCCAGGCCATCTATCTTACAGAGGGCAGATCATTATGTAGTCGACAGGTAGCTTTAGGTTGGAGCCAGGTGGGAATGCCTGTGCTAGATGAACTATAGGATACTACCGTTGTTCACTGGACCTCCATAAAACCACACCGGCTCCTTTAACTCTTGAATACTACATTACACTTGGGCTTGTTCTATTCTTGCACTGATCCCACAGTTTATTGCACCCAAAGCTGCATTTAAAATGCTGGTGTTATTTTATTTTATTATTTTTTTTACCAGCTAATCCCATAAAAGCAAACACATCAATGAATTTATCCCGCTAACAAGTGCTGTCTGTGCAGACCCAGCTTGTAGCTTATGGTCTGTGCCACACAACTCCATCACTGCATAAAAACCACTTAAATCACATAAAGCATGCATACTACTGGGTGATATTCTCCTTATTTTGACAGCTCTGCCGCTGTATTTTGCCTCGACAGCAGCTCCGTGTCAAGAAGGCATCACAGAGGATGCAAGGGGAACGTGTCTCCTCTGCTACTCGGATGAGCTAAAGAAAGAAAGCTTTACTGTTTGTCTTCATTGTAATTAATGAATACATCTCACAACGCACCATTCTGGCTTTTGGCTCTATGTTTTTCACAGTTTCTGGACAACAGCGAGTTCAGTGGCACAGAAACATATGCTTCATTTGGCTGTGAATGCAAAGGCAATGCTTGTTACCGGGATAAATTCCTTTGTTTTGGTTTTGGTCTGCTTGTGGGATTTGTTGTTTGAGTTGTTAGTTATAACAAAGATAAAATATGCCAGCCTTGTTCATGAATGCAAAAAGTGTGTGATTTTTGGAGGAACATAGTAGACAGGTATATTGTCTAGGATTGTGTTGCTTTCTCCATAAAAATTTTCTAGTATTCATACTTTGTGGCCACTATATTAGTTACACCTGTTCAACTTCTCGTCAACACAAGTATCTAATCTGCTGATTGCACGGCAGCGGCTCGATGCGTTTGGGCATGTAGGCATGGTCAAGAATGGGGAACAAAGGTGATTTAAATTACTTGGACGGAAGTGACATTGTTGTTGGGGCTAGATGAGGTGGTCTGAGTATTCAGAAACTGTTCATCTACTGAGATTTTCCACACAACCACCTCTAGAGTTTACAGAGTATGGTGTGAAATGCAGAAAATATCCAGTGAGCAACTCTTCTGTGGATGTAAATGCCTTGTTGATGCCATAGATCAGGGGAGAATGGCCAGACTGCTTCAAGCTGACACGATACTTGGCATGTAGAGGATCACCTCTGAATGCACAACATGTCAGACCTTGAAGCAGATGGACTAAACCAGCAGAAGACCACACCGGGTGCCACTCTGATTAGCTAAGACCAGAAAACTGAGGTTACAATTCGTGTAAATTCATTACAATTGGGCAACAATTGTCTGATGTATCTTGATTTCTGCTACAACATGGGATGGTATAGTCAGAATTTGTTATATAAACCACAGAAAAGCATGGCCCATCCTGTCTTATATTAACATTTTAGGGTCCTGCTGGTGGTGTAATGGTGTGGGGGATATTTTCTTGGCCCCTTAGTAATTTAAACACCACAGCCTACAGAGATGATCATAGTACCTTTTCTGTTATGACCACAGTGTACCCATCTTCTGATGCCTGCTTCCAGGAAAATAACCCAACGTGTCACAAAGCTCAGATCATCTCACTGAGTTCATTGTACTCAAATAGCCTCGAGGATCATCCGATCTCAATCCAGCAGAGCACCTTTGGGATGTGTGGGAATGGGAGATTCACATCATGGCTGTGCAGACGACAGATCTGCAGCAACTCTGTGATGCTATCACATCAATATGGACCAAATTCTCTGAGCAATGTTTCCAGCACTTTGTTGAATCTGTGCCACAAAGAATGAAGAAGAAAAACAGGGGTCCAACTCAGTACTAGCAAAGTGTACATAATTATAGTGTCTGGCGGGTATGTACAAACACACAAACACAAAACACCCTAAACAGAATCAAACCTCTTGACTTCAAGTCTTCCAAAAACGGATGTGATGTTTTATATTCACGAGAATCACAATAAGATACATAAAGAATAGATATTTTATTTTTGATTACTCCAGTTTCCGTGATTATAAATACATTCTATGGACATAAACATAGAAGTAACAGGGCATCTTTAGTAATCTGTACAATAACACTGAGATAACATAGATTTATCAGAGATGTATTTGGGCTCAAAGCCCATTGGTTTTGTTGATTACAGTCCTCGTTTCCAGTGATACATTGTGTTATAATATCTGTGTTCTCATGAAACTCCTCATTAGATGAACCTGAAAAAACAAAACAAAACAAAAAAACCCGCCACAGATTTGTCTATGCTGTATGGGTACAAAACAATTTTTTTTTCAAGATTTCATTTTTCACATGGAAATAATAGATTATTGATGTTTTGACAAAACACATTATGATATCCCTTTTGGAGAAAAACAGGCTATTTAAATTCAAAGTGCAAGAGTTTTGGTTCACTGACTGACTCGACTCTGCTTCTCAATAAGTAATGTTCATTAGCTTCGTAGTCAGCAGAGAAACACGGTAACTCAAGAAAATTAGATTCTAAATGAGTGGAAATGAGTAGCCCAGATTATGGCACTTACAAAGCAGGAGAAAGAGAAAATGGGCGAGTCATATATGTGCGAGACAGAGGTAGAGCTGCCCAGATACATTTTACATGAGGGGAGCAGAAAAAAAACAAAACAAAAAAAACATTTGAGCACAAAAGAAAGAGAGAGATGGGGAAAAAGATGAACGAGGCTTGAGAACAGAGAGATGAAGGTGAGAGGAAATATAGGTAACAACGTGCTCTCTGTGGTAGAAATAAAATCCTCAATATCTTCACGCAAACACAAACACACCCACAACCGCACACACCTGCAGCTCTCTCCCAGCGGGTGGGACTGTGTAATTTGGCACATCCATTTCCTAGGCTGGGTTCGTCTTCGCTGCTGTCGAGGCAGTCACAAACCCCACCGGGGTATTCCAGCCATTCCTTGAATGATGTCACTTTCGAAGCACACTCGCTGAACTGCAAACAAATCTCGGTCGTGGAAACGCGTCTCACTCCTAACCGTCCACCACTGTGCCCCCCCCCCTTTTTTTCCCCCCTCCTGTGGCATTCGTGTCATAGGAAGTTTGGACTAATTTCATCAAGCCTTCAGGTTACTGAGTGCAGAGGAAGTTTGACCCCGTTTTTCCTCCTGCTGCAGTTTCCATGGTCTTCCCCCTTTGGTCCGCGACTTAATTATGTGGCTCTTCACAGGGCCATGTATCCCAAACTGTGTCCCTGAGGCCACTAGGTCTGCCCCTGCCAATACTCAGTGACATCTGCTCTGCTTTAACAGCATATGGGAAAATTACATGGCAAAAAACAAGTTGCCCTCCCATGACATTTCTTCCCTTTGATAGTTCACTCTCAGCTCCACCACTCAATTTTAATTCTGTGTCACTCTATGTGTGTGTGTGTGTGTGTTGGGGCCAGTGGACACCGACCTCACACCACTGCACATGAATCAGAGAAGGGAAGAATCCGCTTTGATTCATAACGGTGCTATTCGCCAAAATGGCAAAAAAACTTCCAGGCTCAAGATACGTTTACTGTAAAATTTTCATGAGCTTGCCGTA